>JAUMHD010031619.1:0-22401 GCA_032359135.1 Ulvella scutata | reverse complement strand
ATCGTCACCTTTTGGTTTCTACTTTTTAACACACACACACACACACACACACACACACACACACACACACACACACAGCACTGCCCTGCACTTCACTGCACTGCACACTCACTAGGATTTTGTTCAGCCAGAGCGGTGCCTGTGTTTGGGTGTCTGACAAGAGCACACTTTCATTGCTGGGCCTACGCGAACTGTGTTTGAACCGACGCGAGACAGGTCAGATTCTTTGCTTTTTAACCTCCAACTTAAAATATATAAAACTATGAGGTGCGCTGTTATGCTGCACTGCGCCAATCAGAGGTGGAGTTCCCCTTCAGAGGAACAAGGGGTGCAGGTGTTCATGGACAGCAGCATGGCCAGTCGCCAGTTCTCGCAGACGTGGGAGGCTCTGGCGGAGCGCGTGCAGGGCCTGCCGGTGCACCTCTGCAGGCTGAGGCTGGTGCGGGGGGATGCGGAGCGCGTGGTGCTGCAGCTGCTGCACGCCTCCGGCTCCGGCACGCGCGCCGCGATGTCCGACCTTCCCATGCTCTTCATTGTGCCGCCCGACTGCACCCGCATGGATTGCATCCGCAGGTGTGCCCGCTGCTCCCCTGCTGCCCCTACCGCTCACACTGTAACTCGTGTCACGGAGCGTGCCGTGGAGCCCCATGAACTGTGATCGATTCAGTTTCTTGAGCCTCTCTCTGTGCTGTGCCTGCTGCCCCTTGCGGCGCGCAGCGTAGGAGTGGGGCTGGCATGGGGTAGAGGCATCTCTACCCCATGTTGGAAGTGCAGTGAGGCTCTGCCACTCCCCGCCCTTCACTTGCAACCAGAGAGCTGCTGGAGCACTTGCTAGGGGGGAAGTGAAGCATGCATCCACACGTGCTATGCCAGACGCTGCTGGTCTGGGCCTGGCCAGGGCTGCTGTACATAGGCAGCTTCACGTTTCCGTTGCCATGGCATGCACCATCAGGCAGGTCGCCTGCTGAGCGCCAGCCTGCCTTCCACTCCTCGGCATGCTCAGCTGCATGCCACACACACACCTGTTGGGCAGGGCATCTGCTCCAGGTTTTATAATTGCCTGGCATGCTAAGCACCACAGGCGCATGCACACTTGTTTGCCAGGGCATGCATGTCTGAAAGATACTTCTCGTTTTGTCTAGCGCAACTTCCCTGTCTAGAGGGCTGAGCATGCAGGTACAAAGGTGGCCACAGGTACTCCACACTGGTGGCATTTGTCGCCGACTCGCTGCTCCACCTTCCCCATGTCCCCCAGCCGCAGTCCTTCCCAGCAGTGCGACGGTGGCTACGGGCGCTACCGCCGCACGTGGCCCCGGTGCTCTTTGTGTCGATGTCGGCCTCCGTGCCGCTGCTGCTGCGTGATGCTGTGGGTATGCATGCAGAGCATGCAGCAGTAGCGCATGTGCACCCGGCGGTGCTGCCGCGACGATTGAGGTCGGTGGTGGTGGGGCAGAGGCACCCCACAGACACTTTTGCGATGCTGCCCGCCGCTGCAGCAGCGTATGTGAGCCCTGCAGGTGCGGCCTCCTGCCCCGCTGCATCTGGCAGCATCTTCTATCATATCAGAGACGGCATGCCGTGCTGGCACTGAATTCTTTCGACTGGTAAAAAAGGAGTGTGTCTGTACGGCCGGAAACATTCAAAGCGGCACTTTTGGAGAGGCCCGTGTAATATACTGCACACGAACATTGAAAGCGATCTTTGCAAGAAAGGGGGGAGGGGGGTGCTTTTCTGAAAGTGGCCAGTACGACAATCGCTGAGTATTGAACAGGTGTTTGACTTGTGATCTGGCTGAAATCTTCCCCTACAATGGGCTTCTGTTCAATATTTAGCGCCAGTGCAGTGTCATCTGTTGCGTGCATGCGCCCCTCGCACCCTCACGCCACTCCGTGGCACTGCGTGACTTGCCCAGCACACATGTTGTGCACACCTGCGCAGCACACACACACACCCACAACGTGCCCTTGAGGTTTTATGATCTGCAGAGCAGCCCTCTCATGGGAGGAGGTGGTGTCCACAGGTGGCCGGCACACACACCGGTGCCACTCTCTGCACACCAATCAAACGGAAACAGCTGCCCCACACAACCGCACAGATCTTTCCGCGCATGGACTCCATGCAAAGCTGTACCTCTGGAAGGCGAAGATGTACCTTTGTGGAATCCTCCCACCTCCAATTCCATGCACAGCTGTGTGCAGGTTCTGAGTGGCTACATGGGCACCCAGCAGGCCGCAGTGAGGGGTGGGAGGCAGTGCTGGCCGCCACCCGCGTCGCCCGCGACATGCGCAGCAACAACTACGCTTCTATTTTAGAAGATTCCTGGCCGGACGTTCTGCAGCTTAATGCGGCCAACCAACCCAGGATCGGATGCCATGCATGCGTGGAGGGAGCATGCAAGAGTGTGATGCCGAATGTGCGCCCTTGGGAGCCTTGCATTCATGCATGTGTACGGCTGGTGCAGCCACCACAGGCAGTCACAGAGCGAGTCAGCGGCAGCGAGGGTGGTGGTGGGGGCGTGCTGCTGCTGGCCGGCACTCGTAAGCTATCTTGCAGTGTGAATATGAAGCAGCAAGTCTCATGATTATGGAGCAGGATGTCTCGTTTTTTATACATTTGTGGGGTGTATGACAGTGTACTATGATGGCAGACACTGTGTGATGATCAGAAGCTTGTTTGTTGTTTGTTTGTGTCATTTTCCGAGCATCGACTGTGAGCACTGGGCATGCACCGCTGTGCCTCCTGTCTCATATGTTTGTGGCCCCTCGGCGCCGTGCGGGCCGCATGCATGACAGCGCGGCCTGCTGCAGGAGTCACGCGTGAAGGTCTGCTTCGTGACAATCTCCCGAGGGCCGCAGCGGTCGCAGCAGCGAGTGGTTAGAGGGGTGCGCCGCCTGCACCAGTTCCTCAGCGACGCCGCCGCCGACTCCAACACGCACGAGCGCCCCTCAAGCCACAAGCACCTGCGCCGCGCCGCCTCCAGCAACTCTGCACGTGCCGTGTGGCTGGACGCACGCACGCAGGAGGCATTCTGCGCGTACCACCTCATGCATGCTGGCGTTGCACACGCGACACAGCGCGCTGTGTGCGGCAATGCCGCAACCATGGCGCTTGCTCGCCAGGGCAGCCCCACAGGCCGCTCCGTTGGTAGTGAGGGCCAAGCCCAGATGGGTTTGCCGTCAAATGCTATGCTGCGCCGCCTGTGGCCACACGCTGCGGCGCTCATCGGGGGTAGCGTCGACGCCCTGCAAGACCTGCGGGAGGGTTTGTGGGATAGCCTCGAGTGGCTACAGGTGTCGCTTGAAGCTGCAGTGGAGCTTTTGTTGGGGCCTGAGGCTGTAGAGTGGCTGGAGGGGTGGTCGCGCCGGCCCCCCAAACCTTGGAAAGGTGAGCTCTGCGGCATGCATGACCCTTCTGCAAGGCTTCCAATTGCATGCCACACCTCCGTTCAAGATACGGCTGCGTGTGCATACAGCCTCGCAGTTGCAAGCGAGCGCTTTGTTCCAGTGACAGTGCATGCCCTGCATGGGTCGGGCGGTGGCGACACGTCATCATGTGATTCCCTCAGCCGCTCGCGAAAGGCATGCCATGCATGCAGGAACAGATGACTCATCCGTTCTTGTGGCGTTGGTGTACCTGGGCCGCCCATGGGGGTGGCCGGCAGCCGCGGCATCCGAGCAGTACCACGTCATCTCCCACCCCCCCTCGCACCCGGTCTTGGACTGGATGGACAGCGTCGCGAACCCGGCTGCAGACTTTGAGACTCTTCTCAAGCAACAGGGTGACTTAGATGCACCGAAACCGCACACACACACGAATTCCCCACCGGGCGACCCCACACCACCTGGTAGCGGCAAACCTTCGTTGTTAACTATCGCGGCGGCGCTGCAGCATGGCGCAGGGCTGCGGGGCGCAGACGAGAAGGTGCTTGTGCGCGTGGCGGCTGCTGCTGTGCATGCTGTTGGCACGGCAGGCCAGTGGCTACTGGGGTCTGCGGTGCGCTTGAAAAACCTGGTTCCGGAAGAGATGCTTCCGCTGGCCTTCCTGGGCGTCACAATGCTGCTCATTATCCTTATACAGCACTTTCTGGGCGTCGTAGAAGAGGACAGCCAGCCCCGGCAGCGCAGCAACGGCGTGCATGTGCGTGCACGGGAGAACGGGGCTGCCCAGAACGTGCACAACCACCAGAATTCGGCGACGTCGCCGCGAGAGCGCCTCGGGCCGCTGTCGTTGTGCAGTGCGGACGTGCAGGCTGTGGTGCGGCACTTTGTGGGGGGCGGGCAGAGGCAGGATGTGCGCGCGGCCCTGGCATCGCTGCTGAGGGAGGCCCGCCATGTGGCACTGGCCGGCGCGCTCGCTGACAGCCGCGCAGCAGGAGGTGTCGGTGTTGGAGGAGCGCAGGGTGCGGCAGCGGGGCAGGCATCAGGGCCCGACAGGGTTGGCCCGGTGTGGGCGCGCAGCGTTCTGGGGGGAGGTGCGGGGTCAGCGCAGTGCGTGGTGCTGGTGGTGCACCCCGCGGAAGACCCTGGGTCGGGGCGCGGGATCCAGGCGGGGGTCTTCACTGGGTGGTTGCCGGGGGGGCTGCGGCGGCGGATCGCTGGGGCGAGGGGGTGGGGGGCAGGCGCCGCGCAGGGCCATGGGGATATCGATAGTGCAAAGCAGCATGGGCAGGCCTTCCTCTGCACAGGTGCTGCTGTGCCGGCCTCTGTGGTTTCGTCTGTTGTGCGTAGGTATGCTCTGGTTTGCTGTGCTCGCCTTGTCTACAAGAGAGGCTGATTGTGTGGTGCCTACAGGTGGCATGGATGACGAGCTGCGGCGCAACTGCAGCAGTGCATGGGCGGTGGCACACATCGCAGCATTCCAGAAGGTTGCGAACAAGTTTGCGGGGGAGCGGCAGCTGCAGTTTGCGGTGGTGTGCACGGACATGCGCTGCGCTGAGAGCCACGCTGCACAGCAGTTCCTGTCACAGCATAGCACGCAGCGCACAGGCAGCAGCACACAGGCAGCCGCTGAAGCGCGTGCGAGTAACTTTAATGAGGCGGGGGGACCCCAGGTGGCGTGGTTCATATGGAGGCCGGGCCACCGCCAACGGTGCCAGCTGCATCCGGGCCCCCCACTCAGTGAGGCACTGAGTGATGCAGCGGCAGGGGGAGTTGGGGGGCGGGCAGGGGCGTCCCGTGGGGAGATCGTGCTTGATGTGATAGACCGCACCAGAGCGCAGTGCATGCAGGCGGCGGACAACGCGCTGGAGGCCGCACTCTCCGGCTCTGCCCAGTGGGAGGAGGCTGAGTCGTTGTTCGCATTGTGACTGTGGCTGTGCCTTGAAGCTTCTGTGCGCAAGGTGCGTGCAGCTGGGGGTGCGCGGCGGTGAGTGAGCCTGCAGAGCCGTGTATGCGTATGTGTATGTGGCCCCAGCAGCAGCGTTGGCAGGCTCGGCGCATTGTGTGTAAGAAGTTGCTGCGGCATCCTAAGTCGCTGCTAGCTGCTTGGTCGTTGCTGTGGCCGAGGCCGCAAGCTAGAGTGGGTTGAGGGTCAGAGCATAACGCGGCAAGGCCAGCAGAACAAATGAGCATGCATGGAGATTCTCTTGTCCTTGGAGTTGATTCTCTTGTATTTTCTCGACATATAGGGAGCTGGTATTCCATGCTCAACAGCTCTGATTCTGTGAGAGTGGCCAAAGAGTGCTGTCACGCGCTCTCTGCCACTCATGCCAGCTTCCCGAAACTGTGAGGGGGGGGGGGGGGTTCGAGCACTATGCAGACGCGCCCGGTGGAAGGAGTGAGGAATTATGAGTCCTACTGCTTCGTTTTTTTGTAACAAGCGCTCCACTTGTGAGAGCTGCACCTGTGGCACCTCTTTCACACACACTAGAGCTCCCACATCCAATAGCACTCCCACAAAGCGCACAAAAGCACCACTGAAGTGACATGTACACGTAGAGCTGAGCAGTTGAAGTAGCACCCACGCACAAGCCATTCGCATTCTGGCTCCGACATGCTGGCAGTTGTTGCATGTGGTGTAGACTTGCCGCATGCATGTTGAGAGTGCAGAGGCGTGGGCATGCGAGTGTGGGCCGTGCCGGCAGATGTGTGTGGTGGTGTGTGGTAGAGCACATGCAGCGCAGCCCGTCACATTACCCAAAGATTAAAATTGTCAAACGAAGATTAACAAACTCTATACGTTGATCCGTTATCTATGTATGAAGATTTATCTTTGCGCAAGGGTACATAGCAGCAGAGCGCAGGCTTCATGCATGCGGCCTGTGCCTCAAAAGGAATGGGCGGTCGTGGGATGCCATGCTGCGCACAGATGGGCCGGCCTGCCATCACCCACGCAGCTGCAATAACGAAACAGGTATCCCGACATGGGCCTCCTGCCTGCCCGCCTCGCCTCCTTCTCATCCGCCTGCCCACCGGCACGCCTCTCCCCCCCCTTCTCAACCACAGAGGCACTTAACTATGCATCCATAGCACTGCCGGTGAGGGCCGTGCTCGGTTGCGGCTGCTGCAGCTGCCCCACCGGTGGTGCCATCGACGCAATGGGCAGGGGGGGCGGGGGGGGGGGGGGGTTGTCTACGGCAGGGGGGCAGGCTTCCTCCCACGGTTGCTCTCCCCCCACCCCCAATGCACACATCCCCACTGCGCACGTGGCAGTGCCTAACACCTCTGGTTGCTGAAAAAACTTGCCCGGACCAGTGTCACATCATGCCGTAGCCCTCATGGCCGCCGTAGTGCATGGGAGGGGCGTGCTGCGCAGCATGCGGTGCGTGAGGCAGGCCCTGCACGTGCTGGCCGTCCTCCTGCATGGCCCCCCCATGCCCGCTAAAGTTGGGCGCCTGGTTCTGCGACGGTGGCTCTGCGTGTGCGGCTGGAGGGGGCCTCGACGGCGCCGCAGTGGACATTGCGAGAGTGAACTGCAATCTTGATAGCAGCAGCGGCAACGCCGCGATCACCGGGCCGTAGCGCGTCACGTGGTCGTGCAGCTCGAAAATCGGCACCGCGGTTAGCTTGAGATTCCGTGGCACCTGTAGCCACCATCATGATGCTCGAGCATGAATCGTGAACTGCGTGTGTGTATTCTTACAGGTGTGTAGCGTCTGGCAGGCCATGCGTGATTTGCAGAAGCTAACACGCACATGCATGCACCAGCAGATCCCACAGGGCAGCCCATATGTGGGCTGGGCTCTGAGTGGTGTTCGTGCAGGTTGGTCGGGGATTGCAAAGGCACCAACTTCCTGGTTTCAAAACCCCCCCAGCAATGCCCCGGTGGTGACGCAAAAAATAACCTTTGTTCCTTTCTTCTGCATCCTAGGACTATTATTATTATTCACACTTGAGCCACTAGCAGAAGCACGCGCAGCAGGATGCCTATGCATGTCTTGTACGTGCAGACTGTCTGACTGCAGCTACTTGTGGTGTCACACCGTCAGGAAGGCTCTCTCGGGCAGGTTCACCAGAAACAGCTTCTTGATCTCTTTTGGCCGCTCTATGTGTGTTGGGCAGTATGGGTACAACAGCGTTTCGAAGTTGGGCCTGTAGAAGGATGCCAGGCAGTCCGCAATCTGCCACTTTATGTTCATGTCCTCTGCCTTTTCTGGTGCCAGGTTCCTTGTCAGCTTTCGCTGCAGGCCAGTGATCTCTACATGGCGAGGATCGTTACAGGGTAATCGTTGTAAGCAACCAGTGTACAACAGTATGTATTGGCTAGTACGCAGTACGGTCTCTGACTCCGTTTGAAAGATGCAGCAAAGCCAAAAGCAAAAAAGAGCCAACAGTGATGATCTCAACTGTACAAGTAATCCTATTTTGTTAGACAAACTCCATGTACGGACAGCTAGTGAGTAGTTACAGAAAGAGGTGCTTTGGATGAAGGTGCTTCAGGAGGAGTGAAGGTGATCTTAAAAAACAGCACGTGTATTGCATGTCAAATCCAGGGAGATATTCATGCGCCCACAAGGAACGGAGTTCACGGATGGAGCTGGTACAGAACAGAACGCACCGTCTTCTCCAGGCTTCAACTTGCCACCTGGAAGTTTGAAGAACGATGGATTCGGCTGCATCAGTAGAACATGTAATGTGTTGTGTTTATGCACTAGCACAATGCCCTCCACTGATCTTCGCATGCCTTCTGCAGCATATCTGAAGACAACCGCTCTCTTGTTTCACACCTCCAGTTCAGTTCATTATTAGTAAGTTCCAGAAGAGGTTGAACAGCGTACTTTTCTTTTAGATGCTTGAATCGTGCCTCAAGACTGCGTTGCTTCTCTACCTTCGGAGTCTTCTGTCCGAACGTGTAGTTTTCAACCGGGAAAACTGTGTACTTGTTCTGGCCAGCGCCAACGTACGCCATAGCTCTTCAAAACGTCCCAATCAATCGGTAAAACACTGCATCGTAATCGCTCAGGCTATGAACAGCCATGAACTACGCCGTGCGGCGGACAGCCGTTCTGTCCTCATGAACCTCGCACTGATGCGGTCGTCACGTTGGCCAAAAACAGCGATCAACGCTCGCAGGCTAAACTACTCAATTACAGAGATCATGGGCGTCTCAAGTCAAGGCTTCCTCACAGGCTCCGTGAAGTTGCATACACACGCCAGTACTGTGCCCACGTTCATGCAGTGATCAGACAAGAGCAGGACTACAGCATCACATGAACACATACGTGGTGTGATCATACACATTCAGGGAATTTGTGGGCCTCCTTGAAGTCATGCGTATCACATGGGGGAAGGAATTGGACATCAGACACCACCTGAACGTCTTCATGACGAATGAATCAGGCACCGAAACGAACTTTGTTAAAACTGTGCTACATCCTACATGCACCGTTACTCACATGCCTCTGGTTTATGTTTTGCGTTTCTTCCTTCTCTCTTAACACGCGGTATCTCTCTGAGATGTAACCATACCAAAAACCAGTGCAGGACTCAGAGCTTCCATAGTATTTTTTTACTACCTCCTGTTCTTGCTGCCTTCTGTTCATGTTTGATGTATCTGTAATGTAATTTCCAATGAAGGGCGAGTGAAATGGAACAGCCTCTCGCAGCATAGATCAGCATTCATGTCAACTGTGCTCTACATCATGGACCACGCGTTCTGTGCACATTTTGATTCATGGCAGAAGTGTGCTGCAGGTGTAACAGTGCTTCCGCGCCAGTGCTTTGAACATTGCATTTTAGAGCCTCCAGTATCTTGCGTCATGCTAGCACTGGACACCTTTCATGTTTCAGGTTTCGGGCTTCCTTCCAACCAGTTATCAGATTACAAAGTGCGCCCAAACGTAAATCTTATAACCAGTAAGTTGTACTCTACAGCCCAACAGTACCGTTGTAGGCACTGGTCAACGTGTTTTGTGCTCCACTGCTTGGTACAGTTTGCGTATGGCGATTACTTGGCTGTTCCCAGTTACTGGCATCATACGCCCCTTGATGCCCTTTGGCTCGAACTACGTGTACGCATCCAGGCATTCCATTGATTCAGTGGTATGTAGGTGGTTGTGGCTTGCTGCTTCGGATCTTGTTCTGGCTACGCCTTTTCCGCTTGTGATTGAGGTTCATAGTGCATGGCTGGCATGAACAATGTTATGAATGTAAAGTCGCAGGTTACACCAGACCAGCGACTGTGTATACAACACCAGCGATCGATATGAACGATGCGCAACTTTGTGTAGCAAGAGTCCTAAGACAGTATCTAATCGCCACTTTCGCCTCAGTACGCTTGTTCCTTCCGCAGTCGCATCAAGTTTTGAATCTGTACCAAAAAGCTCACTTGAACTGCCCATTCTCTCTGCGCCCTCTGGAATGAAGTCCAAAAAACCAGCTTGCCAAACTGCAGACTCCACCGACACAAGTGAAGCTGGTGAAAGCAGCTGCACACAAACCACCTGCCTTGCTGAGGTTCTCTGCTCCACCACGCTTGGGAGGGCCTCAGCACGGCTGCAGCTTATGTCTCTCTGTGCAAAGCAGGCCCAGAACGGTACTGGTCGACAGGTGCATATTCCCTGACGCACACTGTCTGCAACAGCACTCTCTTCCCTCTCACTGCAAAAAAACAGCCAAAATATATATAGCCCTGAGGACTTGACCTGTCCACTCTGCTGTCCCAAACAGCAGCAGCGGCATGGTGACACGTACACACCTCTCCGCGGAGCTGCTTCTCTCACACCCACTCACAACCCCTCCTCCATAGGACTCTTAACAGGTCCTCTCTGAGACACACACGCCTCTTAGGTAACCACGACTCGTGCCTGGCAGACGAACACGAGCGCAAGCTCCTCAAGCCTCGACAGCTTGCAAGTAACGGGTGAAGGGACACAGCAATGGAGCCAGCAGGGGGGGCGATGCGGGCCTCTGCGACGGCGCATGAGGGCCCAAAAGTCTGATAGCGCCCCACCCCACGCGACAACGTGAGGACTTCAACCACAATGAAGTGGTCAGCATTGTCACATTGCCTCCGCTGTGCGTCCCTCTTATGCGTGCTGCCTTTCATGTCTCCGCTCTGGCAGCACCAGCATCTCATGCCCGCAACACTTTGGAATTCTTACTCCTGCCGCACGACAAGGTGCATCATCCTCACACTGCTGTACGCTGGAAAAGCCCCAAAAACGATAATTAAGCCAACAGAACAGTGAATCTGCCTAGGCGTTGCACTCCAGCCGCATCGCCACACCAGACAGCCAACCAACAGGACCAAAACCGACAGCAGCACCCATCAGCAATCTCGGCGCTGACACCAGGTAGCTGTTGGGCAAACATCAACAACACCCCACACCATGTGCGCGGTGGAATATACCCCACACCATGGGTAGTTTAGTTTTTGAAGCAGAAGGGGAAGAGGCAGCAACCACCAGGTGGCGGTGGGTCATCTGCTTGGACATGGATGTCGGAAGGCTTCACGATAGCAGCAGATTTCGAAAAATTGCTGGCTGAGAGCTCCAGAACGCCACCAGTTGGGGATGCGTGCTTGGAGACCAGAGGGCGGGGCACGGCGTCCATGTTGCTGGCTGACGCCATGCGGCTCACCAGGCTGCGGGAGTCTGCAGCAGCTGCAGCCGCTGCAATAGCAGCAAGATCCGGGGGCCCTTGCGTGATGGAGGTGGTGGCGCTGGGAGAGCGGTGCAGCATAGGCATTGTCGCACTCTGGTGCCCGTTTGACGGCTGCTTTGAAAGTTGGCGGTCCAGAGCTGCACAGAACAGCACAACATCAGGCAGGCACGCCACGCACATAACCTGGGCACTGCATGACCGGCAACCCAGACATTTGAGGTGTGCGCATGAAGGCACACTGCGATGCAAAGCGCAGGCGCAACACTCAGAGCGTGTGCTGTTGTTGGCCACGCTGCTGCGCGGATGCACAGGCAGGCTGCTGGTGACCATGATGGTGATGGCTTCAAGCACATAATCAAGGCCCAGCGTGCGCAGGAAGGCCAGCAGCGCACCCAGCGACGCAGCAGAGGCTGCTGAAAGCTCGTTCGTGACGTCTTGGCGCAGCTCCTTGTCATTCTCCACACTCTCTTTGCGGGCATGCAAGCTGCCGGCCAGGAGCTCCTGGCTGGAGTTCTTTTTACTGTGGTGTACTGTGGGAGCCTTGGAAACACTGTCGGCGTGCATGGTTCCATTCTGGGTGCTGATGTGCTTGCTGCGGGCACCAGCAGCTTGTCCCAAAGACTCTGCGGTTGCGAAAAAATCTTGCTGCTGCTGCAGCACCTGGGACATTTCCGACTGCAAGTTTGATCGATCGCCTGGCATGCCATCTGCACATCACTGCCACGAGTGTCAGCTGCTGGGATGTTGACTACACGCTTTCACCTGGGCACCAGGCGCACAACACAGAGCAAGGCACACACACGGAGCGCACTACACAAAGCAACACGACACTGCAACAAGCATGTTGCGCGCACCAAACTGCCCTTTTGTTGGGTGGCTGCGCTCCATGTTTGAGGCTGCATCCTTGGTGCGCAGGCCACCGGAGGCTTGCGCAGCATCACGCTTGTTCAGGTCAGCACCCATGCTGGAGATATCATTGGCAGACAGCGTTCGGAACTTGTGGTTGCCCTTGACGTCCTCACTGCCACTCGTGCGGTGGCTGTCACCGACATACGTGATAGTGTTGGACTTCCGGATGGAGCGGAGGCCTGCGGACACGAGCGCGGCAGTCTGAGCGTACGCCGCCTTGCCGATCAGCGCGCCTGCAGAAGCTGTCTTGGTGATCTGACGTGTGCACGCGCCAGGTACCGGGCTTTCATCTGGCGTCTGCGGCGGCTGCAGGCTGTCATGCAGGGCGGGGTCGGTGGTGGCTGCGCTGCCATTGGTGAGCCTGCGTGAGTGGCTGCCGCTCCCGCTGCCACTGCTGCCGCCTGCGTGAGTCACGTGGGCGCGCGTAACTGACGACATACTGCCTGTGCGGAGGCCGTTCTGTGCGGGTTTGACGAGCGCGTGCGCAGCCGGGCTGGTGTCATCTTCAAGACCTTCTGGCTCACAGAAGGAGCTGCTGGTGCCGCTGCTTGAAGGCTGCAGCACGTGAGAGCCAGATGCGCGAGTGGGTGTGGGAGCCCGCGATGGCTTGGTCTTGCCCTCACTGCCATCCTCATTGCGGCCGGGTGTGGACACCATTGCAGACACTGACGTGATGCTCTCACGTGGGGTGCTTTTGGAGGTATCCTTTGTTGAGGGCCGCGGCTTGCGGGTCTGTTGTGCAGTGATGCGAGCTTTCTGGGATGCAGGGGACAGGCGGCTGCCTGGGCCAGGGTAGTCCATGCGGGACTCTTCGTCAAGCGCCGCAGAAATGTCCGCATCAACTCCGGAGGTCGCAGAACCCAATGCAGAGGATCCAGGCGACCCATCATTGGCAAATGAGGGCGACGTGGGGAGGAAGAGGTCGGTCAGGCGGCGGCTGTTGGTGGTGGGGGCCTGAGGTGGGGTGTCAGCGGCACTGGCCGCGCGGGGTGTGCCGCCCTCACCGCTTGCAGCGGACGACAGCGAGTTCGGGCGCGGGATGCGGGAGCTGCGAGACCCATGTGGGGACTTTTTGAGAGATGAAGAGCGCTGAGACGCGGGTGTGGACGCATGACGAGAGTTGCCGCGCCGCGGGCCCCCATCACCTGTTGCAGGAGCTTCCAGAAGGCTGCTGTTGTCACCCATGCCAAGGTCAACAGTTGTGCGGCGAGGCGGGGAGGTGACGCGGCTTGCAGATGATCCAAGGATGGCATCAGCAGTGCGACCGCGAGATTTCTTGATTGGCTCACTTGCGCTGGCACTGGTCTCCCTCGAGCGAAGAGAGCCGCGTGTGCGGCTGCGCACCGCAGTACGAGACGGCACGATGACGGCAGAGTCCGACAGCAGGGACTCGCCCGCCGCCATCCGCTCACTACTGCACGCTGATGCGCCGTCAGCATGCCCAAGCTCAGAGTCAAGTGTGCTGCCTTCAGGAAGAGCAGCATTGTTGCGGGCCCATGCACTCACGGACATTGTCACATCGCCTTGCGAGCCCTCCATGATCGACGACAGCTGGGAGGCGGGGCCTGCCAGTGGGTACGCGCTGGCCATGCGGTTGCCACCTGGAGACATGCGCTGGCGGAGTGAGGAAGGAGAGGACTGCGGGGCGTGCGCATCGGCGAGGAAGCTGTGGTCGTTGTGCAGGCTGCTCTCGCCTCCCTCCATGCGGCTGCCCCCATCAACGCTGGACAGCATGCTGGCCTCTGGCTCCGCACAGTAGTTCATGCCTGCAGGGGACCCGTCCTGCACCGCACACAGGGCCTTGTGAGTGACGCCTATCCAAGTCTAGCGGCAGACGGACGGAGCAGACAGTGGCATCCACAGCAGCAGACATGGGCGATCACTTGCAAGCGGTCCATTCTTTCAGCTGTTCTTGTCAGTGATGCACACACTGCGGCAACTGATGTCACATGGGAAGGAAAGGGCGGCGACATGTTGAGGACAGTTGAGCTTGCACATCAGCCTCACAGTGCTGATGTGTGGACTGCAGGACAACGGGGCAGCATGCAAAGCAAGCAGCACGCCCCGGGTCACAGGCAGTGCGCACCTGAGACACTGGCTGCAAGTCCCTTGCAGACACATTCTGCAGCCGCGACTGATGGCCGGCCATCATGGGCACCATGCTGGATGCCGCGCCGCCCATGCTGGACGCCCAGCCTCCAATCTCAGAGGCGTACGCCGACAAGCCACCCAAGCGGTGGCGGCTGTGTCCAACCATTGATGACTCAGCTCCCATCTCTGATGCATACTGGGAAAGCCCGCCTTGCAGATGCATGCTGGAGCCTCCTCCAGCGTTGCTGCTGTGGCCCTTGATGTCAACGTCGCTGGCGTACTGGCTCAGCCCCATGTGCAAGCTGGATTCGGCCTGAGATTCGGCGGGAATGTTCTGCATGGATGGGTCAGTTTGGGGCAGCGACGCGGTGTAGTCGGTGGCATACTGCAGCATCGAGGCACGCGGTGCAGCGTGCGAGATGAAGGAGACAGAGCGGGAGTCCTGCTGGCTGCCTCCGATGGACGATGCTGTATGAATGGCGGACACGCTGCGCCCGTGCGGCAAGCCTGTGTTTGGGGCCACCAGGAGGCTATCTGCACACGTAATCGTTGGTACCATACACATGCTGGTTGCCGGTGAGATGCGAGGGAACTGAAAGGGCGCTCTTCATGTACAGTCATGCACACAGGAACATGGCAGATGGAGGAGATCAACCTGCAGAAGCAGAGTCTTAACAGTGTGCATGGCAGGGGGGTGCATGGCAGGGCAGTGAGCAGGCGCAGCACCTCCGTCCAGGTGCCCAGAATCAACAGACATCATTGCGGAAGGCTCCTGGCCAGCATGCACGCTAGTGAACTGCTCACGTTCACTGTGGCCAACCAGGGGCCCACTCACATCACTGGCATGACCTTCAGCGTGCCTGAGAGCCTCAGCTGCCAGCTTCTGCTGGCTATGTGCACGGCCAATGGCACGAGGTGTAGGGAACGCGGCAGTCACATCGTCGATGTCGGTGCCTTGCACGAATGAGAGGCTGTTCTGGGCGCTAGCAGAGGCATCAACGAAAGCATCATCGTCTGCACCAGGCAGCTCAGAGGTGTCCGGTATGTCGCATGCGATCATTGAGGCGTCCCCAAAGGCAGCTGTCGGCTCATTGAGAGCTGCAGTGTCGTCTGCGTCGATGTCTGCCAGGTTTGCAGAGTCTTGCGTGCGGATTGTGTTGAGAACTGTGCCAAAGATGGACTCGTTCTGCACAGGTTCACTGTATTTTCAGCAAAACCATGAGGAACCGACGTGACAAGGACACTAGTAGGAGGCGCCAAAAGCGCTGCTATCACAGCTCACACACGCCGTTGTATGCGTGTGCATCAGAATCAGCTGCAGTGTGATGCACCATCACAGAGCAGTGTGATCAGGCAAGCATGCAGCAGCCAAGAACGTTGTAAGCGCACAGTGGCCTGCTGGGAGACAGCAGACACATGTGAAGCGGTTGGGGAGCATTAACACAGAGCCAGTGCATGCGTGCAGATTTGGTATTCAGTTCCCCATAGTGGACTGAAGACCCTGAGGATGCACACCAGAGAGGACATGGTGTCATGGATGACTCCAACAAAGGAAGTTGGCCCCAGAGGCCCCCTCTGCGCCTGTATCAAGCCAGTACCCTGCAGATTGGGGCCACCAGCATTGCTGGAGGTTGGAGGGGAAGCGCCAGCATAACCAACATCACGAGCTACGGTAGCTGCCCGGGACATGCTGCTCTGGCTGGCTGGCTGCCTCTCGAAGTCGATGTCCGCCACAGCAGATGGCACTCTGTCAATGTAATGGATCACAGGAGTAGGCGAAGCTCCTGTGGAGGAGGGGCCAGCATCCAGAGGCACTGCACAGCGCACATTGGTGGCATGCTGAGTGGCATGTTAGTCGATAGTTGGGGCACTTTATGTTACCCAGCAGTTACCCAGTAGTTCTTACCCAGACATAGGCACGAGGTTGCATGACTGGGCTGTGCGAGCGTTGTTGAATTAGTGAAAACACTAGAATATCAGTTGGGTTGAAATAAGAATGTGTGCATTAGCCCCATGATGGTATAGGGCTAAAGTTGGAAAAAGCAGAGCGCAGGAACACACCTGACACGCTTGGGGCGACACTTGAGGACGGCTGGCGCTCTGGATACGTGCCAATAGAGTCAGGCCCAGCAGGCTGAGGCGGTGCCGCAGCAGGAATTCCAATGTTCCCGGTCGGGGACTCTGAAGGTTTGTTGAACTCTGATTCTGCAGCTGGGGCTGGTGCAGCTTGTGCAGCGGGAGCTAAATCGATGGATGGCATGTCTGGATCAGCAATGAGAGAGTTCAGACCACTGATGCGCCCTGCTGTACGCCATCACACGTTTGCACATTGACCCTGCTCAAGCATGCTGAACATGCATCGGATCCACGACTGCACAAAAATTATCAAACAGCTCCACAAGCATGATTTGCACATTGCATTGCACCCAGCAAAAGGGCTCCAAGAATGCAGCAAGACATGCAATCTGCCAACACAGTGCGCAGGATGGACGAGCAGCAACTATGCACGAGGGCTCCTGAGGCACACCTGCATTATAGGTGGACATAGCGCCACCTGAAGGCGACGTTGGTCCAGAAAGCATACTCGAAACAGGGCCCATGCTGGACATGCCTGTTAGGACAATCCCAGACGGCGGGCCAGTCATGCTGGGCATCAGGCCAGCGGCACTGTGCCCTGCACTGTTGCTGCCGGCCGCTCCTGACGTAGCCACACCGGACACAGCCATGGACGGGGTGGGTGCAGACAGCACGCTGTGCGCTGGAGACATGGTCATGTATGAACCGCCAAAACCTGACACAGACAGCTTGCTCTCGACAGGCGCCTGGGGCTGTAACTGATTACCATCCCCTTCATGAGAATCAGCAACTGCTTGAACATCCCTGTGCATAGCTTCAGGGACTATAGCGTCGTGTGTTGGGGAGGCAGCCCGCAGGTGCAGCTGGGAGTTGCTCGTGCGCATAGAACTGTCGGGTGCTCCAATCGATCCCGTGAACTCCTCCTCTTTGACAGTTGGCAGGCTTGCATGCAGCAGCTCAAAGATTCCACCGCTCATTGAGGGAGGATCTGGAGGGCCGTCTGAGATGTCTGTGTGAGCATCACTGATGCGGTAATCGTAGCCTCCTTCCAGAGATGGGAGAGTGGAGTTCATCGGGCTTGTGTCCTGCATTCATACTTCTGTGTCTGGGACATGTGATTCAACTACTTTTGAGTTCTTGCTTCGTGCATTCACACTTCTGTGTTTTTGACATGTGTATTGTACCTCAACAACACAACCAAATAAACAAAGAAACGAACTGTAGAAACAGGGAGGCCAAACCAGAAGCAAGCATTGCTATTCTGTGTGCAAGCTACCAGCACAGCCCAGCTTGCAGCAACACAACTCCAGTTGTATTATCGTTGTGCTGGCAGCTATCAGCCAGTGTAACCAGTGATTAACAGTGGCTGACGAGGAAATCAAGCTGAAGCAAAGCCACACACCAGCACAAATGGCACATCGCTGGCATTGCTGACGCCCCCACCCAAGGAGCTGTTCGGGTAGCTTTCACCACCTAGCATTGCGGCAATACGACCTGCATCAGCTTGCATTTCCGAATTCATTGGTGGAAGGTCTGTAGATGCCGAAGAAGATGAGAATGTTCCAGAAAGACGTTCATCAAGCTCCTCAATTGTTGAGCGACCTGTAAGCAAGTCCGCTTGATAAGCTGCTGCAATCATTTTGAACATATCACTCTAATCACATGTCCGTGCAACTCAGCAGTCATCAAATATGACCGGTGGGCGCAATGTTGACTGGAACGCCACAGAGATCGTTTCTGTACACTGAGCTGCACCAGCTGCATTGTACCAGATGTGTAACCATTGCTGAGAAGAAGAGGACAGGACAAGAATACAAATCGCCTTGATCTGTAACATTCTGTCTCGTACCTATAGCTTTTTCAAGAGCAGCAGGGTTGGGAACGCGGCCTGTGGCAAGAGTTGCCTCGCGGAGCTTCGCTGCCCTCTCTCTGTCAGCCGGAGATTTGAATCTTGGGCCGGAGCCAGGTCCAAGCCAGGCCTGTCTCTGATTAGGATCGTCTTCTGGGCGTGATGTTACAGCTATTCCATGCTTGCTGGCAGCCAAGGCAGTTGGGAACCATAGCCTCGTTCCGGTCAGTGCATCCAGCTTGCGCTCAGTGTAAGGCCCTGTAATGCACAAGCAGAACTTCATACATATTGCAGTTGAAGGAGCACAGCTGCGCACGTATTGGGAAGGTGATGGGGCACACAGAGAAACAAGCCCATAGGACAACAATCCAGGTAGAAAAATCAATCACGCGTTGTGGCTGCAAGATGTAACAGTCGCACCTTCAGGTGCACTGCACAACAGGCTCTTGTACAGTCCCTCGATTAGCTGGAGGGTGTGCATGACAAGCTCTTCGTCTGCAACACTTGGCTCAGCAATTTCACCTCCAGAACTGAACGATTTCTCCACCAGACAGGAATCCACCGTGATACCAGCCCTCATCAGCGCCTTAATTGCCTCTTCTGTTGAATGATTTGCGCTTTGGGGACGTTCTGCACACGAGTTATGGATCATGTAGAGCAAATCTCCTTCCAAGGTCTTGACCTTGCCATGAAAGGAACTGAGTAGAAAAGTACTATTGCTGCTAGCCTACAATCTGTGCAGATAGGCGCATATACTTACACTAGCGAAGAACAGTGCAAGGCATCTGCACATCTAAGAGCTGCGAGACTCGTACACCTTGTGCTCAGCAGTGCTCAGCAGTCCATGTGCTCCAGCAGAATACAAGCTCAAGACATCCCGATGGCTATGAAAAGGAGAATAGGGGATAATCACACCTGGAGTGTGGTCGTCAAGAGTCCTGGAGCTCTTAGGGGCGTCTTCAAGCTCGTGTAGCACTGCGTCTGACTGCTGTAGCCAGTTGTGAAGCAATCTGTCTGTCCTTGTGAGCACTTGAGATGAATTCATCGCATCTGATACTGGCCGGTTCAAATTGTTTCTGGCCCCAATCCCCTTGCTTGTGCTTGCTATATTGGCCCTGCACTCTGATCTGTGGGGTTACAACACGTCTTGGCAAGCTGCGTGACGCGGGAAAAATAGGTAACAATACAGCCATCGACGAAATATACATACTAAGAATGATGTCAAGCATCGATAGTGATCGCGTGTGTGCGTGCGTGCGTCCTTGTGCGTGTGCTGTTAAAGGCGATTCTGAGACCGATTAGGCAAGAGTTGATGTCCAACGAATACGCATAGCCAGTCGCAACATTCACAAACGAGATCTGCATTTATATGCAGAAATACAGACGGCCGCAGCTCACGAATGCAAGATACTACAGCCCGCAGTCACCACAAGGCCTGGCACTATGAATTGTTCAATTGGACGATGAAATCTCTACAAGACACAACGATAGTACATAATTATAACACAAGTAGACATCCGTGGTTGCGTTTGTCTACAATACTGAGCGGCGAACTTGTGCTAGCCCGGTTCAGCAACTGAGCATTGATGCGGCCAACCGCTCATTCGACGAGGTTGCAAGAACGGACAAAAGTAACACAACATCTCAAAGAATGCTAAAAATGAATAGCCATAAGCGCACCCATCGATCTGCCGGTCCACCGCATGTGAGTCCTGGCCTTGATGGACAGTCCACATGTTCAGAACAACTCTATCCCCAGCTCAGCAGAGCATGTGCTTGTGCAGGGTGACTACAGAAGTATGCAAAGGTGCGTCAATAGAAGCGCGCACCGCCGAGTCATTGTTCCTCGAGCACAGACAAACATGTTGGCCAGGAAGCCGGACGTTGCCAACGTCCCATCACACGTTGCAGTGCACAATATGCAGAAGAGATATCATGTTGATTGCACTACTTCAACCTTAATCGCATCTCTTTCACGCTTGCATTGTAGTTGACGATCCATCACAGCCTCGAATATATGCATAGGCGCCATGCAGCACCAACATTGTACCAACACGTTGGTGCACCATGCAGCATGGCTTGACCCAGTACACAGCAGACAGAGAATGTGGTCGAGGGCGTGGCACGCTGCTGAGGTGCAAGTCTTCAGGCCCGTTTGGGTGAACTCAGTCTTGGTTCATCCTGCATCAAACCATTCCTAACATAACTCGTTCTTGAGATTGTTGTTCCGCGCAATGTGCATAAAACCAGAACCTTTCATTTCATGTTTTCATGTGGTAATTGCTTGGTTGGTTGTGTGGACTGTGTCAAACACAATCAAGTGTTTTATGAATGTAAATCAGCCTCCTCTGGTGACTCAGTCTGAATCTCTGACCACATCAGAATCTCAGCTGAGACCACATAAATCTCACTAATTCCACAGGTCGTTTCTTCTTGGTCACTTTAGCAGTTAGTAGTGATTACATCGACAAGGGCGCTGGAACTGAAGCTAACAAGAATGCACCAACGGAGGTAACGGGGAAGGTAACTAGCAGATGCCATTGCGAGATTGTTCAATCTCAAGAACGAGTTACAACACAAGAATTGTCGCTCGAGCAGGCGGTAACACTAAAACACTGCCTAGGCACACAGGGGCAACCGAACAAACTATTCAATCTCATCCGTGGGATGCAGTAAACCCTGCCAGCCGCACGGGCGTATAGCTGCACCCCCGCACGGAAAAGCGCGTGATTACCGCCACACAGAGCAACACTAATCTCTCTAAGTTAGTAGTAGTGCACATGAGGTAACCAACCCTGGGCGACGCAACCAACCTGCTGAAAGCGATCACTTTCAGCTCTACCACGTCTGGCTCCTTGGACTGCATAGCTGTTAATTTTCGGATGCAACCACTCGCATGAGCAGATACTTTCACATGCAGGCCACGTAGCATGAAGACCTTTTCATCGCTATCTCCACAGATCAAACCAGCTCTACAGGAATCGCTGGGTGAGCAGAGGCTCAAAGGCAGTAGCAAGACACCTTCATCCTCCTAGGTTCGTTTATTTAGTATCTAGACGCTGGCATGCAATCCCATTCTTCTTGTGTGGTCTTCTGAAGATTAATCGTAGCTTTTGCGATACCCCTGTTGTGTGAGCAGTGCCTGGCACTCGCAGAGTGATGCATCACTTGGTGTGTGATGACAGCAGCTGTTAGCAAGCATCGTTGATCTTTACATGTGGAATTCCTGCTTTCACTTCATCATCTGTTGCCTTTGCAAGTGTAGCTTCCTGAAAAACAGTGCCACAGCCATGCGCGGCCCCCAGATTTCCAAGCTCCAGTCATGGAAATCAGTTGTGTCATATATATGTTGGCATGTATCAGTCATGCTTGCTTTCCCTGGCTTCATACATGTATGCCATGCCTGCTCTACCCAGGCACTGTTGATGTCACCCAATCGCCCAAAATCACTCACCCTAGCTGCACCTTCACTCACAGATATGACAGGCCACTACCTAAATCTGTTCAAAGCTGAGCAGGGACTTGTTTTCAGCGCTGTGTTCTCTGCTGTAGCCTCTGGATGCATTGCACCTCCCCACCCCTAAGCTGCCACGTGATCGAGCCATGCCGTGGCCCTTGTTCCATAGCTATGCGCATGTGCATGGATCTGGGCGATGTGCACAGCTGGTTTTGAAAGAGAGGAGTCCAGGACCATGCTGGCGCGGTATATGCACACTCAACGTTGTTGGGTCTGAAGTGAAGGTGTACTGAACAAGTGCTGCATTGAGGTGGAGGCTACGCACAAAAGCGCCTGTTGTATGGAAACTCCATCAGAGTGGAGGTGCACCTCCAGTTAGAGTTATCAGTAGAGGGGTTTGGGATTGATCTTCGACTCAGCCACGGTGATGAGGCCTTCTCCCTTCGGGGTTGGCGTGATTCTTGATGGTATTTTTTGTTGGTGTGCTTGTATACGAGGTCCCGGGTTCGAATCCCGGTCCGGCCAGAGCTACCTCTTGTATTTTCCTCGAGCTTCTGCGACGTGTGCGTAAAGGATCACTGTTGGTTTCCCCTTGACGAATTGCATGCTTTGCGATACTGTGCCGCTGAGGACGAAGCTCAAACTGAGGATGGAGCAGTCCCCGAATAATTGATTGCCCTCCAGGGCTCCGTTTCTCACTGTGCTAACCCCCAGCAACGGGGGGAGCAGCACCCCTGTATTCCTGCACGCCAGTGATACTACCCCCCTGCTGCGGGACTATATAGTTTAGAACCATATAGTAAGTACTGAAAGCACAGTTCGTTGTTTTTTTTTACCCAACCTCGCTGAGTGTGCTCGGACCCATGCGCTTTCTGATGGCATGGTTGCTTTTACAAACCAGAAAGGTAGTAAATAGGCATGAACCCAAATAGCCAAAATCAACTAACACACAACATCCACCACTTCACTCGAATGGC
>JAUMHD010031608.1:0-22416 GCA_032359135.1 Ulvella scutata | reverse complement strand
CGAAAGACGTCAAGAAACTCCCGAGGCCAGCTGCACAGCTGTGGTTGGAACTACTACTGTTGCAAGACGACCTGGGACGACAGCTGCTGGCTAGCATGATAGTAATCTATAGCTCAAAGTTTCTACACCTGTTCAGCACATACACTTTCTCGTGGATCGGGGTGTCAACTGCAAGAGTCACCGATGTGCTCAGCTTCAGGACATGTGCAGTCGCTACCCCATCTATAGCTAGGCCTTCTTTGCGATCACATATTGATATAGATGTTCCAGGTTCTCCAGCCAATCAATCGGCAGGAGATATGTACACGATCAGGCCTTGAGCGTACCTTCAGATATGTATCTCTTCGGTACAGGATTCGAGGTAACTTTGACGACCCGTCTCTTGGGATTTTTGAAAAGTTACACAGTGGCCGAAGAGGTATCCACTAGTACTGATGTAGTGCGGTGCGCTCGACCTTTCACACCGTATAAATAATACGATTGCTTTTGCACACATCTTGTTCAAAGCATGGTTGGGCTGAGTGGTGTGCATGCACCGATCGGGAGTTTTATCAGGTGTTTGTGTGAGCATCCACAAATATCCTCGGGTGATGCGTTACCAGAAGATACGTGTCCTGTAGGACCCTTATAATGGTCCTGTTGATAGGCAGTGTCCAGATTACTTGTGATTCATGGCCTTTCCTTGTTACCTTGCCCTGCACATGCCTTCTTATGTTCGTATCGCTATTTTAAGTTCCGGCGCCCTTGTCGATGCAATCACCAGTATAATGGCCCTACAACATCATAACGATACAAAAAGTGGAAGCAGACAACGGTCAATGCATGTTCGCGGAGTTCGAGCGCACGTCCAGATCTGATACGAAACGGCTGGTGGCGGCTGGGCATGTTCATGTATCCACGATGGTCCGAACATGTATCCATGGAGGTCCAAACAGCATCGAAGCGGTTTGGGTTCACAGCAAGATTTCCAGAGAACCTGCAGTATAAGTTGCAGATTGGTGTCCTCCGAAAGCACCATCGGCCTGTGTATGATCGACCACAGTGCTCGCACCCGCTCACAAGAAGGTTCACTGTACTGCACTGTGAGCTCACAGTGCACAGCAGCGCGAGTGCATGCAATAGATCATGCATGCAACCAGATACTCACCCTACATAGCGCGATCTAGTTGCAACGAAGGAACACAAATTCCAACAGCCTGTGTTCACTTGTTTCGCTCTGTTGTGTTGGCTCTCAGCCCAGTTGTGATGCCCAAGTATTCAGCACCAGGTTGCACCGTTGGATGTTTGAAATGTGTGCGATTTCTTCATGCCCTCCACTTCATGTACTTAATCTGAGAAGATATGAAGAGGTCACAGATGCTGCCAGCGGTACTCCGGTTGACACATATGTGAATGCTCCAAAGTCACTGTCGCTGCAAGGTGTGCACAACCATCTGTCGTCCTTATTGGGTATGGCATGGTTCCCGATTACCTACCCCCCCCCCCCCTACCCCCTCACGCTTCATGCCAACATTACGAACAAAAGGGTTACACATTATGTTGCTCATTGTGTCTTCCACGAGATCACATCTTCCATCATCAGATGTCTCGAAAGACAAGATTAAACCATCAAGGATCATTCCAACCCGACTCTCAAGGGAATAGGCCGCTCAGATCTCCAAGGAGCAGGGGGAAGGGAGGAAGTGACCCAGGGCGAACCCCGCCAGGAACCCTCACATTGTGTTGTGATCTGGTTGCGTTTCTCGTCACCAAGACTTGGTACTACTAGTGCGCCGTGGCACTAGTTGTACCTTAGCGCTGAGGCCGAAGCTCAAAACGAGTCCCCGAATGAAACAAAAAAATAGTTTAATGGCACTAGGGGCACAAAGTCGATGATGGTTTGACTCACGAATTCTCTGACAGACGTATCGATGTAATCTCTATTTTACAGACATGCCCTCGTTTCCTAATACGCAACCACACAATCCCACATGCATTGTACATTGCTGATGTACAGGTGTGCGACTACTACGTTGTTTACACCGTCTTTGTCGCTCAGTACAAAGCCTTCATGACTGCCATTCTATGGAGTTATGCGTGTATCTTTACACACTCATGACTGCCCGGCAACTAATACTAACACAAATAGAGCAACAACGTTCGTCACTCCTACAACCACCAGCCTGGCACGATATCAGATCTATGGTCTCGGAACAAAGTTGCCGACCCGCCAGCGATTACCTGTACAGCAAGGTTCACACAACTTATCATTCTACAGTCCTGTTGATGTAACCTCTCTGTACAGCAAGGGTCATGATGTCAATTTCACACAGTAGAAAACAACACATTATAGCACAGTCCAGTACACTCCAAATCAAATCAGAAAATTTGCCATATTCACAGCGGTACCATGTGCTCCATGGGACGGACTTCCCCAGCGAGACGCAGCGCCACCAACACAAGAGGACCAAGGTGATGCTTGATCACTGTCAATCTGATGTGATCACTGTCAATGCATGCTGTTGTTCCGGTCTCTTTTATTGGAACCAAATTGACTCAAGCAGAGAGTCCGGCCCCAGTACAAGGGAGAACCACAGAACTAGACAGGTTTGTCTTGGATGGGGAAGCTCCTGTGAGGGTGTACGGCCCCAACCATGAATCACAGAGTCCGGCCACAGCAGCAACGGTGTAGTGAGAAGAAAAAACAAAGTCGACAAAGTGTGTATCTAGAGATTACACTAATGTGACATGCATAAAGCCATAACCACAGTATTGTAATAGATGGCAACCTTATCGAGGAAGGTGCGCAGCGATTAAGCTTACTGAGTGTACTGGTGGACAGAGTGTCCCCCAGCTGGGGATGTTCAGGCTGTTTCGTTTGGTTTTTCTTTGTACTGCAGAGGCTAGGATAATCTACCTGGGGGCACTACAACTTGGGCGCAAAACACCCTTCAACTTTCAATATTATCATCAGATGTGCGTCAACAGTCACTGTTGTGAAATGGGGCTGTAAAACACTGGCAACACTCTAGCGATCGTCATCGTCATCATCGTCATCGTCATCATCGTCATCGTCATCATCGAAAACGGCATCACAGTCCACCGACCCACAAACCGTGTTCAAAAAATCGGGGCATTCAGAGGTATCACCGTCGTCATCCAGCTCACAGATGAAGTTTCCATCCTCGTCCTCATACTGCTCATCGATCTCATCAAAGTAAAACCCTGTGAAGTCAGCCACATCAGGGCAATCCGGGGAACCAGAACAGCCGCTCTCCAAAGACAGAAGCTTTCTTGCCTGTGTGCCAGACGAGAGAGCATCTGATCCTGATCCTGCCTCTGATATCGGGAGATCAGGCTCTGTGGCGGAAAACGCGGAGGATGATCGGGGCTGGCAGTACAGGATTGGGAACTGGCACGCAGGAGTCTTGTTGCCACGACACACCCTTTGCCCTGATCTGTTGAAACTGCAGCCGAACCTGCAGAGCTCGATTCTGGCATCTGCAATCGGAGTGGAGGCGAAAGCCAGAGCAACGAGAAGAGCCGCCTGTAGACACAATGGCTGCAGGGGGAAACTGAAGCGAGTGGCCATTGCTACAACCTGCACAAGCACCCCGCAGTGTATATGAGACAAACAAGTTTCCATAAGACATTTGTAGCAGCGACTGATACGTGGAAAGGTCGTCATGCTGATGCTGGGTGGCGTATGGGACCAGGGGGTCTATACCGACAACTTGTCGGCCACTTTAAGACAAGGGAATTAGCTTCTATCGTGTCCACCCCTGAAACTGTCACCGTTCTTGTATGTAACACCTCCCAAAAAGAATACTTCAAAGCATTTGGCTGACATACTTAGTCTTTCCCCATTCCTCGACTACTACACCCCTGCATCTGATCGGTGCTGCTGTATGCACTCTTGACACTGATGAAACCTACTGAACTTAGGGGACACTAAAGATTCTTTACTCTAAATGTTTCTTTACCCTAAATGTTTCTCTACTCTAAATACGTGATCACCTTTATGACATGATCTGGTAACTGGAAATCTGGACTGTCTGCATAATCAAAAGCAGGAAGTGGAGGCTCAAACCCATCAGAGGCCCGCTTACGGATAGTTTCAACGCGATGAGAATACCATGTTTCACTGTTTCAGACAAAGAAACCTTCGAACACACACATGCAGCATTGTACGGCGCTTGCACCTTGACACAACTGGATGTTTAGGGACTAGTAAATAACTCAGAAAACGACCAGTAACTGAAGCAACAGGAATGGAGCGCATATCGCATGAAACAGCTTCAGTTACGAAGGCAGTATGTTTGCATGAAGGAAACACTGATGGTGTTGCACCTGTCTGATTGTTGCACCGCTGGAACAGGACTGGCAGGCCGGGACATTTATCTCTGTCAACCAAGGCTGAGTGATCAAAGTTCCAAAGTACAGGAAGTCAAGGAACGAAACTATGGTCACTTCTTCACGTCTACGACAGCAAACGGCATGCTGCATTTGGTTGTGATGTAAAGAATAAACACACATTGATACACACTCAAATGTCAAGATGAAAAGCAGATGAAGCAGCCGCATATCCTGTACCATATCGGGCAACCAAATCGGGTGTCCATATCGGGGCCCATTTCGGTTGCACAGAACATGCAGTGGTGAAACCTTCATCAGTTGCAGGTGGTAGGGTGGGATAAGTGTTTCCCAGTGCCCGTGTAGTAAGTCTGATAGAGGGTTTCACGAACAGGAACAGCATTAATTTCTTCAACTAGACCTTTGTTCTTCATCATCCAAGGCAGCCAAACCTCATCACCTTTGGTCAGGAGTTAAAAGATGGATGTGAAGGGACTTTAGTACGCCACCATCAGAAACGAAGATGAAAGTCGGACTAAATGAAGAACTAAGAGGGAGAGGCGAATGTCTGTAGGGTGCGACCAAAACATATTCTCGCATATGCTCGACCAAAACTTATTGTAGGAAAAAACGTTTGTAGGGTTCGATCGAGACTACTTGCAACATACACTCGAATGGATCGAAAATGCGCAGAGACATAGCATGCACAGCGATATGACTTAGTGAATATGTCAGTATGATCCGCATCCAGAAGGCTGAACAATAGCGGCGGCAGCTGTAGACCTATCGTGGACTGTTCGTATGCCTGAGTCTGTGTCTGCTTTGTGATATAACTGTGTATATGTGCATAATTTTGTCGAAGCGTGTCCTTCATTGCCGCCACTAAGGCAATTGTGTGCTTCAGGAGCCACGCAGCTATGCAAAGCGTAATTACGGAGTGTATTCACCGCCGTCATGTAGACACACACAACTCGAATGGGTACAGCTCCACTGTCGTTCCTTTAGCATCATTCGAATCAGGTACCATGCCCGTCACAAATGCTATTACGTTACGGTGCCCGTATGTGCGGTGGAATGCAACGAGCGAGCATGCTTGCTCGTTGAGGTGTCAGCAGGCAGCCTTCAGAGAGAGTAGTTGCGAACCACTTGCCGCGATGGGAGATAGTGTAGGAGCAAGCATACATAGCACAGCTTGGCTGTTGATCCTGTTATGAGTGTTGAACAGGAACTACGTGACAACAATGTTGTAGATGCTACAATGTTAGTGGAAACGGTGACCAGCTTCTCGTCGCCGTCATCAGCCGTCCGCTACAATCGCCACAATACAGAACATGAAACGTTCACTTTGGAGTACCCAGCATGTACATGTGCAGTGAATGCATTGCTTCTATTCAGAATCGAACTATCTGAGATGGAAGCAGCCGGAGAAGGCTTCTTTTTCGAGCTAGTGTGGCGACCGCTATCCCTATGTAAGCTGTAAACGTGTGTGTACATGCCCTTCAGAACACGCATATGCGCCGGTTCTCCTGTCAGCCACCCACAAGTTGTATAAATGTGTCATCTTCAGACAATTCGGGACGAGTGAACACACCTTGCGATGCAGTAAACTTTGGCTTGCTGGTGTGACCCAGCGTTGTATTGGAAGCAAATGAAAGGGCTCAGGGGTGAAACGTTTTCCAAGCAACACAGTATGCGTCTGTCAGCAAGTCAATGGCTTGAAGCGACGGCTTCGGTGTTTTTATACGTACAGAGAATGGATGCAAAGATCCTTGACTTTCGTCAGAAAACCCGTGCACATAATCCATGGTGCAGAATCGCTGGCGTTGTGCATGGTGTGAATGCGGCGACTGATTACCACATAGTATGCATGCCGTGACGTAAGAAGCAGTAAATGGCGAGGCATGAACACCTTGCGAAAGAGTCATTCTTACAGAACTGCGAATTGAAGGTTCGTGCTCGACAGCGTGAACACTCAAGGTGTACGTAACTGTACACATTTTACGAGACCGCAGTGAGTGTACACTGGGAATTCGGTGGGCATGCAACACCCAGAGCCTGGAGTTTATGGCGTCGAGACATATGTCTACGTGTACACCTGGGATTTGTTTGGGCCGTCCAGTCGACTCATGCGAGGAAGGAAGGATTTGGGTCCAGATATACGTTCGCATCAAACCCTGCTTGCAATCTTGTGCCCGGCGCAACAGTAACGCTGTTCCGCGACGTTGTCGATGTGATGACACAACCGCTGTCTTGGAAACACAGTGAAAAAGGCAGCAGTCAATCGTGTATTCTGGTTTGAACGGTTTCGTATGATGGATGAAATCAATGAAGTCATGTTACTTCAGGATTGCTCTTCAACATTTGGCGCCTCCAGATCCGAGGTCCAAGGAAGCGATGCGCGCGCTATGTCAACAACAAAACTCAACAACGAAAAAAATTGTCAAGCACAAATGCTGGATCATTCAAAACACAGTCACAAGTGCATACTCGTAGTTGTCAGGACTGAAGACAAACCTACGACACATCGCAGGATGTCTATCGGTAGGAGGCCTAGGGTGTACACATCTGGAATAGTATGCAGTTTCTTCGAACATTCCTCGATGCGAAAGATCTGCCAAGGAAGTGTCTCTTACGATCAGATCCGGCTGTGACATTGGCGGCAAGCGGAGGAAGAGGCAACACGAACGACGACTTCCAATGTTCCAGTGGGGGCGCTCCACAGACATAGGGTTTGGCTGACCATGAAAATTCTGGCATTCACGTGACAGACATGACCGATGGAAGCGATCTATTTCATTGGTAGACCAAGATCAGGTGTACTGGATATGAGGTTGTTATTTGCTTGCGAAATGTTTCTTCTGAATCTGTATTGATAGTGACGTTGTGGTGTGTAGTAACGCATCCTTTCGCATCGACCGTCGCTCAGCAAAACAGAACATTTTGAATCGGTTCGTATACACACAGATGCAGTTGTAAACTATGTATTATTCCATGGACATGACATGTGTTATATGGACAGCACCGGGAAGATAGCAAACCAGACCTTGGGTGTGAACGTTCACGGCGATTGTTCACACCAGGCGTGATTCTTGCTGCGTGTATCCTTCTTGCCCTCATGGGCCCCCAGCCCCTACGGGTACCATCTCCTCCTGTCCCCAACCATGCCAGCCATCGTCCCAGAATAGATGTAAAGGTCCTGGCTGGGTGCAAATCAGCATCCACTGTCACCGAGCGGCCCTATACACCTCCCCCACCCCACCCTCCCCCCTCCCGCCTTCCAATCTCAGTCCCACCCTTCAAGGTTGAATACTCTCTTAAACCTGTGGTGTGCTCGTAAACAAAGTTCGATGACCGCTGAAACTTGCGCCTCGACATTTCTCGGTGCTCAGCGAGCTGAGCTGCCTATCTTGCGGGAAAACGTCCCGAACCTATGCGGTGAATACTGGCGTCATTAGCAGACTTACCCCCTGCCCTCCCCACGATGCCACACAACTGTGTTTTCAGCTGATCGACCTAGGTCTCTGTGCTGTAAGCGTTTTAGGGGTGGCTGTACTGCGGGAATACTCACCTTCTGAGTGGTTTGTAGTGTTGTCGCGATTTTCCTTCCAGGAGTGCTCTGAACTTCTCTATACACTGATAACAATACTTTGTAGTATCCTACACCAAAACAAATTTCACTGTATATACTGATATTTCCTTCCACGTGATGAACTACACCTTAGTTCTTGGTTCTTCAACTGTTCTTGTCGGGCGCCAGAGTTCACCGTTCACACACCACACATTCCTAGGCTGCCTGGTGAAACATCTGATTCATACACAAACCATACCCACATCACATGCAAACTACAGCTATGAACATTGTCAAGTTCTTGGTTGGTATATAAACAACAAACTGATGACTGCAGACCTGCGTTTCCAGACATAACAATCACCTCTTCACCACCACGCATCATTGTCACACAACTGCACATGCCAAGAGTCCATTCCATACTGTTACACTTTGGTTATACTAGAGACTTAACTTTCTTCTGTTCTTTATAAAACAACAATGTTCCTGAAGGGGCGGCTTCCACAGGAGCCCACGCTTGCGGCATACTGACCTGCACCGTACCTTCTCTCCCGATATCGAAGCTTTGAAACCCAGGCTGCTCTTTGCTTGCGCTTTCGTCAGCGGAGAACCGCGGTATGTTACCTTACAGCACATGCCGCACAGGATACTAAGGCTAGAAGGGTGCTGCCTATGACTGCAACAATGTGGATACTTGCTGTGACTAGGGGGTGAGGGGGGGGGGGGTGACTTCAGCATCGAAGCATTAAACCTGTTGTTTGAAGGCAGGCTGCCCACAACCCAGGACTATGTTGATATCACTCCAGTTCAGATTACACCTGCTGCAAGGCTTGTACATCCTCCACTTCAACATCATCATTCACATCGTGAACATTCTACACTCTATATACTCTACATCAGTCCCACTTCATGATGTGTTCTAGACGCGGAGTACAACTGGCACTTTCAACCTTGGTCAGTGAGTCAGTGCCTTCTTACGGAAGAGATCCATCTTGACTGTAGAACAAACCCAGAGATGTCACAATTAATTCTGTAATTGTGCATCATTTCCTGAGCGCATGATGCTCACCACATGCATAGAACAACAGCAATTCGTTTCACCACAATATCTGAGATGTCCCACCCCTTTGGGGGTGCTCAGGTCAAAGCCCTTCTTGGGCATGGCGTGGATCCTGATTAACTTTGCTTTTTTTAGCGGGAGCAGCCCCCTCGGGAGAACAGTATCTATACACTTAATTGTCACCTCAATCGAACTGAACTTGGCCCAGAGCATCAGGACCTTAACGAGGTAGTGGCCAATGGAAAGGGGCTGGTTGTGACAATTTAGGACCCGCAGTAGAAGATGGGACGCTGGCCATTTCTGTTCAAGTTACCTTGGCAAACCCTCTGCCCGGACCTATTGAAGCTGCACCCGAATCGGCAAAGCTCAATCCTTGCACGTGCGATTGGGGCGAAGACAAGACAAAATAGAGCCAGGAAAACCACGTGTAGCCACAGTGGCGATGTGCAGAAGCGTTTGCGGGCCATGGAGCCGTCCTGTAAGCATACAATGCAAGTGATGAAGAATAATGTCCAATGAGAAAACGTTGTCAATCTATATCAATCACTAGCCATTTGAGCTGGGTATGGATTCGGTAAACAAGGTATGCTCCAACACAAAGTCATCAAGGACGACCAATTGGGAACTTTTATGGTTGAGGTATGCCTGGGCAAGCGTTCTATGATACAAAGAAACAGAACAGTGTGCAGACCTAACATGCGTGCTCTGGAAGTTTGAATTGGACCACCGTAATTATTTCAGACAGAACATTTCCGGTTGTCACACTAATGATATAAATTGACACTGGTGTGAACAGGACGGGCGTGAAATACAGTGAACAAGTAGATGAACTATCTGTTCAAGGGACCGAGACGTGTGATACTGTGGGCACTGCCTAGTTCGTGCGTCAGTCGGATGCAATTCGTGCGGAATCGCAAGTTTATGGCGGCGATAATGCCGGTCTTGGAACAACAACAACAACAACAACAACAACAACAACAACAACAACAACAACAACAACAGCTAATCGGAAACCACGCCATACCCAAGAAGGGCTTCGGCCTCAGCACCCTTGAAGGGGTGGGACAAAACCCCAACTTCACGCGCACGTCACAGCATCGCCAGCACATGGATGCACGTCTTAAGTCAGAAAACGGTGCACCGAAATCACGAGCACATAGCAGAGCCAGCTGCTGTCTAGAAGTTCCAAGGCGCACCACCATGGCCACCACGACGAAGTACACGCTTCGATCGACAGCAACGATGGCACGCGAAGGACACAGCGACTTTTGGGTATTCAAGATGAGCGACATATAGTGAGCATGACTTTAGTGCATATATCAAAGGCATAAACCAGGAGACTGTCTATCCAATCGCGAAATGCACTCGCCGTCACGCGCCGTCTCTCGTTCAGCGATACAAAAGGAGCTCCATGAATGCGCAAGATGTTCAGCGCAAAGCAGGACATGTCAACTTCTATTTCATATATTGACTAAATAAAGGTACAATCTGGGATGCAAAGCTTCGGTGAAGGTGCGTCTATCCGAGGACGTCCTGTGTTGACGTATACGAATGTCCGCGTTCGCCTGTCACACGCTTTCACCTTTTAAGTGCACATAGCTTACATTCAGTCCATCGATTCCATGATAATCCACCACCATCTGTACTGAATAGTGCAGGTTTGGTGAGCACACCTTGCGTTTGCCATGTGTTGTGTCCATGGAAGCAAGTTTGCCAGCAGATGTACTAATCCCACTGCCCTTGTCTATGTAATCACTAATCCCAACACGTAGAACGTCTTGCAAGCGCCTACCTTTCTTCACAATTCGCAGACGTACACTGTTCGCAACGTTGTGATACTATACGCTCTGGCCTATATATAGCAAAAAACGGTGCACCATGGACCGGGCTACCCTCCTACAACCAAAAGTTCTGTACTCTGTACATGTTCTCGTGACAGCATGACGTCACATAGGATTGAGCATTGTGCACTGCATGGCGTGGTCGTCGCACCACTGGTTTGCTGAGTGACCAGCGATGTTGGAGAACTTCAGTTTGAGAGTTCGCGGGTGTCGGTGGAAGCACTTCGGGTATACGTAAGCATTGACTACCGTTTACGCTATATAATCAACTTTGACTTGGCAACCCAGATCGGCCCAGATTCTAGATATACACGTGCTTAGACGGGCATGCCCGAGTGCCTGGGTTCCTTGTCCCCTCTGCGAAAGTGGAGTGAAAGCATTGTTGCGCCCACCTGTTGGTGCGTTCGGTGTTTCGCTGTCTTAGACCATCCCTGCCTGAGAGTACACTCCCCTCAGTGCACCAAAACAATTCTCACTTTTGTTAACCGCGCAGTTCACTCCGCTTCACTCCTTTTTAGATGCAGCATCTCTTACTTAGTCTTCCTCTGAGTGAAAATGTGTGATGAACAATCCCCGAGCGCTGGTTGCATTTGCTCTCTCCCCCGCATCCGGTCAATGTAATCACAGCTATACATGTGGCAGTTATTGCGTGAACTACCACGCGCATGAAATGCTTCCTTCGGTCCAGGAAATATGGAGGTGCGCACGGGACCGAGGTGCTTGCAAGAGCCACCCACCCCCCTCCCCCCCCCTTGCTAAAGTCCCGTAATCCCCCCTTTCCTGTGCCCCCCGCAACCTGCTCCACCCCCCTGGGAGGAGTCCAGTTACGTCAGCCAGTGCCAAGAGCAGCAAACGGTGTGTCCAGAACGTCGCTCACTGACACCGGCATCAACGCACCGAACGTCTACCAGGCCTTCCCTGTTGCAAGATCCATACATCAGAACTTCCGCGCGGGAGTACTGTTTGGCAGCCCCAGCTGCTTGTATCCGTACTGCTGTTTTGAGACTCTTTGGTGACCCTGGTGATGTTTCTTTAGGTAATACTTCAGCGGCCTTCCTGCTCTTCGCTTCTGAGGGGTAGGTCTTCGACTCTGTCGCTGAATTTGCAGGAAGTTGAAATGGCAGGTTTAAGCATGATTGCAGTGAGCCCATGGGAGGGGTGATACGTTGTATATTTATGCGGAACTTATGTGTTTGCATGCGGTAGATCTTCAAACGGAAATGGCCTGTCACATGCGCCTCCACATTCGTTGAACACACAAAAAGATGACAGCACATACCATCAGACATGTACAATCGTAAAATGTACATCAATCAGGTGACTCATATATTTTGTCACTAGCTATCATTGCTTTGTTGCCAGTTCCGAAGCAAATACACTGCCTTGTAGTGATGTGTGCTTTGTGCGGTACTGTCTCGCGCCACCATCCACGACACTTTCACACTGCTTTGCTACACTTTACAGCATCAAACTACATTCGATGTTCCGTCTTTGCTGGCTTCGAGTTTTACTACACCCCTGTCGATGTTAGTTCCACATGTCAGTGGTCCTCGGTGCGTGTGGGTCAACACATCAGTTGCTGAACCAAACCAGATGTGCACAGCTAGGACCGCATGACCACGACCGCACACACCTACAGTACAAGTATCCCATTCCTCTCCTTGGACGCCAGCTGCCCTTAGGCACACCACGCCTAACGCGTTTTGACATACATCTTCATCTCAGGGACCCCAGTCACTGCACTCTGGCGCTGAGGGAGAACTACTCCAACGTCTCCTACGTACTGAAACGCCTGGTACGTAGAACTACTACCAACAGCAGCCCGCAGCGTTCTCCGATACAATTTCTCAAAGCTAGGCGGATGACCTGCTCGATACAGCCCCACACATCAGCAAACACGAGATCAGGTCCCTGCCCGAACAGACCGGAGTGCAATATACCACGACGCATTCAATTCGATTCAATTCAATCCTGTCAATGTAATCACACGTTTCAACGCAGTTTAATGCATATGTCATTTATACACCACTGTGACCTATCGCTTCAGCACCACCGGCATGCTAGGGTTAGGGTTTTGTTGCTACACAATGACAGAGAGCATCGTCAACGATGCTGCATGCAGCCGGAATCGGTGGGTGACACCTGTAGCCACAGGGTGTGACTTGCAAGTCGAGCTGCCCATCCCCTCGCTAACTCTATAGCGTATAGAGTTGTTGAGGACTCGCTGCTCAACTCCTAGCTCTCTCCTTGCCGTAGACTTGGCGAGGACACACAACGGTGTGAAGGTGGAGGTAGGCGAGATCGTTAGAGGGGGTGAGGTGGGTTTTTTCTGCTTTCTTCAAAGCTAGCTCACTTTGAGGCCGAAAAAAGACGCTCGAGAGACTTGGAGATGAGTAAGATAGCCCGCAAAACCATTCTCGAACCGTTAGAACGCCATCAACCTCACCATCGGCATCATCGAAAAGCAGTCTGGTCTCTTCTGCTCCGTCTATTCTACACACTCAGGAGGGGGGTCTATCTTGAGTAGTCAGGATAATAATAGTAGTAGTGATACGCAGTGTAGTCATCTCCGTACACATAATCGCAGTCACTGGGGCCGCAAATTGTGTTCAGAAAGTCGGGGCAATCAGACGTGTCACCATTCTCATCCAGTTCACAGATGACCACGCCTTCCTCGTCCTCGTACAAGTCCTCATCGCTATCGAAGTAATACCCGGTGAAATCTGACGCATCAGGACAGTCAGGCTGACCCTGGCAACCAGGATCCAGGTTCAGAAGCTTTCTGGACTGGCTTCCAGAAGAGGAACCTTCTGAACCTGTACCAGGACCTGTACTTGAATCTGGAAGAGCGGTAGGAGAAGCAGACCGGGCTGCGGAGGACGAGCTGCTGCAAAAGAAGATAGGATACTGGCATGCATTGGTTTTGTTGCCTCGGCAAACGCGTTGCCCTGCCCTGTTGTAGCTGCAGCCGAACCTACAGAACTCGATTCGGGCATCTGCGATCGTTGTGAGGCCAGCGACTAGCATCACAAGAACTGTGGCAAGAAGCCACTGTGTTGGTGAGGGGAATGCGCAGCGAGGCATTGTCGAGTCCTGCACGTACTACTTCTGCATCAAGAAATGGTGTGAGGTGCTGTTTAATCAAACCATGCTTGTTGTACATATAAACGGAAAGGTATATCAATGTTTTCTCAGAGACCTGTTGTATATCTATGTTGTCACGGTTAGATTTTCTGGTACATGCGCCATTCTATGGAGTTATTCATGTCCCTTTACACCCTACCTTGTACAAGTAAATCGAATGATATAATGTGTGTGCGGAACTAGCGTGTATTGGCTGTTGCGAGGAAGGCAACATGATAGTGAGCACAGGACTAGGAGCATTCTGGAATGTGAAACATGTAAAGTAGACTGAAATTTAGTTGTGATCGAGCGTAGTAGGTCGAGCTAAGTTGGAATGCGATGATTTGCTGATACATGAGCCATGCTATGATTTGCTGATACAGTTGTGAAACACATGTGCTCGACACTGAGTGTTTGAACTTTGATTGTCGCAACAAGAGGCCAAAACAAAAATAGATACAAATGCGGACAAATAAGTAAATGCGGATAAATGAAGCAATGCGAATTAAGCACATTGATGGCGTTTGTTATGAATCCTAGCACTTGGTGGAGGACCAACAGTCGTTGTTTGACGATCCAGAACTGGGGATCGTGCACATGCGTACATGCATGCCATGTGATGCATGTACGTACACGGCAGGCAGGATGTGTCAAGGCACTTTGAATGTTGAAATGCTTCTAGACACGGCTCATGTTGCAAGTGGCATAGGTTATACTCCAGAGGCCTCGTGTCATCAGACACGAATCTATTGTTGTTCGTTAAGTTTGGATTTATTCATCAATTGGGAAAAATACCCACGCAGGCAGTCAAATGTACGAAAAAGGTACCTTAGGTAACAGACACAAGGGTCAAAAGGAGAAAGGAACAAACAAGGTCCGGTGATGGTGCGCAGGGTTTGACTGAATCCTGTCAGAAAAAAAAATCGAGGTAGCTTTTTAACCAACAAACCAGATGTGCGTGCACAGCACCAAGAATCCCTTGGTGTTAGTTAGTACCCCTGCCAGATGTGCGTGCACAGCACCAAGAATCCCTGAAGAGGCAGCTTGATGGAAGTCCCGACGACAGCGTACCTAGATACTTTGCACCTGTCAGCAAATTACCGGTAATATAATACTGCGCAGGCTCATATACATATCCTTCGTTGCCAACCGTTACTGCAGTTACTTAGCGCCCCAAGTGACATTGAAGTACGCCACTTCGCTCGCACAACACAGTATTTGCGTCAAGCAACTTATCTGAAAATGGTTATGAGCCTTATGACTGGTGGAGACCCGACGTCATAAGCAAGTTAACTGCCCAGACCTGAAGCTAGCTCCTCATATATACACATCGCGCAGTCACGCTCTGACGTCTTCTATACTGCTGGAACAACAACACTTAGCGGAAGTTTATTGATTATATCGTCACAGATGCAGTATAGTCTTGCGGTGTTAGGCTGGTGATGTTGTAGCGCACAGCAGTAACACTGTCATGATTTTGCCACCACGCGCCGTCGACTCCAACCACGACGATTGCGAGTACATCGACTACCTGACACCTGAACATGGTGTGAGGGAGTGATTGTTTGGTTTCTGAATGAGGCAGGGTAGGATGGCAGATGCCGATGAATGTACCCCTTTCGAAATGTGCGGCTACCGCTATCCTGACGTAACCTGGAAGACTTGTGTGTTCGAGCTGTTGCAAGCACAGACTGTATGCACCCGTGCTGTCATCCGATGCGTTCTACGCACACTTCACAGCTCCTGTAATTATGAGTTATGCAGAGAGAAAGCACCTGGTGGTTAATGGCAGCTATGTGCGTGGAAGAATGGTTGCAGACGAAGTGGTGGAAAGCAAGTAGGTATCCGTAGATGTGTGACAAGCAGCGTTTAATGGGACTGTTATGTGACAAGCAGCGTTTAATGGGACTGTTACCATTGCAATGGCTATCTGCGGTGCACTCGGGGGTGTTTAGCTGTAGCGCGTGCCATGCAGATGCTTGGAAGATTTACCCTGAGCTTACGCAGCATGCTGACAGCGCGCGTCGGTTGTGCATGGTGCGCATGGCTGGAATGCTGTTGATTACGTAACACGGGAAGTTGAATCTGGGGTGAATGCGAGACATGCATAGGTAGAACAAGAGGTAGTCTTGGAGAACTTCGAGTTTGTGGCTCGCGGCTGCCGGTGGGAAGACTCTGTATACGTAACACGACACATGTCACCAGACACATCTGTGATCGTACACCCAGGCAGGGTACATGTACGTGCGACAGCGGGATTGATGCGGCTCATAGATATTGGCACGATCAAGGCATCAGAAGATGCAGGTACGAGTTCACATAAGAATTCACATCGCACCCATGAAATCGTGCCCCGGGCCAGGCTAATTACATGCATTTGAAGCCAGCTGGCTTCGTTGACGACTTCTTTCACTGACTTTCAGTGCTGCGGGTGGTGTATTTTGTCAAATGGATAGCAAGTGGTGCACAGTAGGGTTCTGCAGTAGCATGCTGCGACGATGACGGCAGGGTACGTCAGTGATGTGAACGACTGGTGCTATCTTCGCGTTGATGAAGGCTGCACTGGGATCGATAGTGATAGTAGGTATTTGCTTTCCCTAGGCCAGCTTGCCTCTTCCACTGCATTCAGCGGATCATGTACAAAGGTGTTGATTAAGGTTTCAAGAAAGTACTTTTATTAGGGTTTTGTTCAAAACCGAACGCTTAAGCATTCTATCAACCTTATGCAACTGCTTGAATCCTCAGCGTCATGTTCATGCATGTGCTGGAGGTTGGTTTGGCAGTGAAGTCTAGATCCCACGAATCTTCAACTTCAATTTGATCCGAATCATCCGACACTGAAATTTTGCATCAATCAGATTTTAGGTTTTGTAATCTAGAAAGGTTACATGTAGTCTGTTTACACGTTCAGTGTCCTCTCACATTTTGCTTACTTACATGTGTTTGCCAAGTTATTGTACTGTACACGAACGCACACACTACTCGCATGAGGCTGTACCGTATGTGTGGATCTCGGCCTTTGTGTGACCAACACAGGGGCCTGGACAGAAAACGAAAGGGAACAATGAAAGCTGCATACATGACCCGGATGGCCCAGCAACGAATGCACCCTCAAACAGAATGCCACCATACTTGACTCGTACAGACCACGAGTACATGGCTGCCCCCACCCCCATCCCTACCCCCCGGACCCCCCTGTATGGACGGACCCCCGTACACACATGGGGGTTACCCCATATTTCTACACCAGCCAGGACTCAACGCCGCCCGTTTTCCAATCTCACACAAAAGTAAGTTCCTACAGCAGACTGATCGTCTGGTTCTCAGACCTGTCTTAGTGGTCTGGGATGAAGCCCCACCGAATGAAAGCCTGAAACTCAGGCACCAGAGCCTCCGCAGATGAGGGCTGGAATGCAGAGCTTGACTCAGACTCGTTCCATTCATGATAGTGCTTTCCGTAATCTATGAACAGCTCACTGCCTGCTGCGAGAGTTTCTGGCTGCCGCCCACGTTTCTGCGTAGCGCGATGCATGGTTCCAAATTGCACACGGCCGGTTGCTGACCTGCACCATGCATGATGTCACCATGCATGACATCACCGACATGCAGTGTGGTGTAGATCTGTGTTGTAGAGTTTGACGCATCATGCATTTGGCTCAGGTGTGTTGTGAAATCAAGACGACTGACCACTGATGCATGTGACACATGCATAAGGCGCCATAGCAGCAACACGGTGCTGATCAGGGTGTTGTTGATGAAAGGGGAAATACTAGTTCTTTCAGGTACATACTTGAACATATTCATTTTGGTTGGAGTTACATGTAGGAAATCATGATTGTCCGGGGTGACAACCTTACAGGCAGTTCAGATGGCTGACAATGGCTGACAAGTTGCCAATATCAATACCTCTGGGTCTCAATTCCATGTTTACGAACTTTCAGAGTAGACAGCAAAGCTCTGATTCACGCATCCCACCTGAGGCTGGTCCTAATAACCTTCGAAGGGAGGCGGCGACACTAGTTTCACGCATGCGCTGATTTCATGCATGTATGTGAACTGTTGACCGTCAACAGGATGTCCGATCGGGTGTGAACATCTGTTTCAGTTTGTGCTCTCGGTGTGTGCTGGATGTGAACTGGAGAACAGTCATCTCTTCTCAAGACCTTACTCTGTGCTGAAAATAAGTGAAACTCTCCATGGAAATTGGGTGCAAAACGTTATGGGAGTATGCCCACGAATTCATTTCTATGTGATGGGAATTGACCGCGTGGCCACTGGCAGCCAAAAAAATAATGCCACACCAGAATGCAACCAGCACGAGCCAGAACACACCTGAACAAGAGTCTAGTGATACAGCAGAACAGCGCGTGATCGATCGGCAGCATTCGACAGGGAGGTCTGCCATGCGCAGTTCTTTCTGACTACGTTTTCCACCTTATATGCTAGAGAAACTTTTTCAATGTTTCAACAGGGTCATGTTTCAATGGGAAGAAACACAACGCACCACTTCCAGATCTGATGAGCCTTTCCGGAGTGATTCAGGCAGTCGATCAGAGGGAGCATGATGACGCCACCACTGCCCGAGGAGAAGCTTCTGGAAGTTACTTGCCCGAACGCCCACTCAGCGTCCTCTAAGGTCACTCCAAGGGCTGTCAGGATGCCTGTGTGGTCTTCAAACGCCTGCGCTGGGAGAGTCAGTCACAATGCTTCTAGAGAACGGAGAAGAAAAGGCACATGTTTCAACTGTTCGTGCATTCCAGAATGCCAAAGTACTGCTGTTAATTTTTATGAACAGCCCTACATGCGGAAGAATGCAAAGAGCAAACAACAGCTTGTACAGAGAAGCAGTCCCTCTCAAACAAATAAACGGTATCCCAGTGGCAAGCAGCAATGCTAACAGTGTTACGACCCAAGCGAGAACGACACATGCAAGAAGCACCATGATGTATTGAAACATATAGTACGAAACACGGTGGGGAAGTACGTAGCATACAATACTCGCTGCGTTCCAAACGCTGTGCTATGTAATGATGTGTACCCAGGCCCCAGTGGTGACTCCGCTTATAAATCTGTCAGAGATTGGGTCCACCTTCACTAAATATGTTGTCGCCATAGTATCCTTATTGACCACTTGTCAGACGGTGTCAACCGAATTAATCAACATCTGTCGTGCTAACTACAGAACATCATGATTTGTGCATGTAACACCCGCCAAAATGGAAATTAAAAAAGAAAATCGCTGAAAATTTTAGTCCTTCCCCATTCCCTTACTATTTCCCTGGTTATCGTCAACAGCAGACGATGACTTGCAACATCTCCCGCGTACATAAATGATATGATCAGTTGCAACACACCGTGCGAACTGCAGATGCGCAGTCACCAAGACGTCTCTGCCAGTCGTGTATCGCAACATCTGTCAGCTGCAAAGCAGCAGCACCAGCACGTAAACACTCAGAAACTGTACTGGCGTCCAACATGTACCCACACTGGTGCTCTGCGGGCAAGCTCTTGATGTATGGGCACCAGAAAGACTCGCTCCCTGAAGCATGCGAAGATTGTTTTTATAAACTCCCTGATGGTTCCACTTGTGGAAATAAAGTATCAAATATCTACAGCAGGTTCTTGCAGGATTACATTCTGCATAGAATGTCAACTTGCTTACGAAACACCGGTACAAAATCACAACAGTGTGGAACTATATGGGCTTTCGACCAAGTTCAAGCCGTTGCAGTGTCTGCACTTCCAAGAACAATCTATTGGTGCCTAGTAGAGGCTACGTTTGTTGCCATTACACTTCTCTAATCTGTTTGTTCTGCTCTAACCTGTTTTCTAGCGCACAAACAGAACCAGGACAAGGAAAAGGTTACTGTCACCTAGTGAATGTTCTTGCTCCCTCGAGAACATTCTCTCTGATGTGAGTGCCTCTCATTCTCTAAAAAGTGGTGATGGTGCCTGCGTCCCCAGCTGCTGCGCCGCTCTGATCTCAAGCTGTAGTACTTTTCTCCATTGACAAGCCAAAAAGGCATTACGTGGGCAAGAATACACGCTGAACCCTCTGCAATATTTCACAATGTACAATCTGACCCTGCATGGTGCTCAACTCACCAATAAGGAGATGAACTTCTTGACAACGTACTCTGCTTCCTTTGCTGATTCAGCCAGCTTGCAGGATCTCACATCATCAGATCGTCAGAGAACTGGCTGCTGGAAAACTGTTCAAGACACGAGGGATGTTCGGATCACAAGTAGGTATCTGGAACACAAATGTCAATCTATCCATGCAGAGCAAGAGCAGGTATGCACCCTTAAGCTTTTCATATGCGATGAAGTACGCAAGTAGTTGTTTCTCTCCGAAAGGAAGCTGCTTAACGATGTCCGTGTAACCCAACTGGTGAAGAAGGTGATCCATTGCGGCTTTAGCCACCACTGAGTTCAACTGAACACACTCTGGAACAGCCAATATGCAGCCACGCTGACTTTGATCATCTGCTGTGATGTCTGACATTGCAACAACGGACCTGCATGACGTGTGAACTGTGCTATTCTTGGAACGCGCAACAGTTCTTGAGACCATTCTTGGAACTCCAGTACAATTATACGAACACTTCACGACCATAGAACTGGCGTTTTGCAGTGGTAGTTCTGCTATAGCTAGGCAAGCTCCGAAATGTTCAATTTTCACGTTGTCCTACTTCCTAGGTGCTAAAGCCATGTCCACCTGAACTTGATATTGTGCTGTACAATTCTATCGGGAGTGGTGCAGCAGCAAGACAGCTTTGTCAGAGGCGTAGCCAGATGCGTGAGTGCCTGAACTTGGCGATCAGACCATTGGTGACTTCACGAATCCCAGGCCACAATGACAATCTATTCCATCTATAGACATGACAGTGTTACAGACTAAGCTGAGTGCGCGTGTTGGCGGTTTCTGTTCCATGAAAATGTTCCACGCGCAGAACACACCTGGAAGCGGTGGCTGTGACGCCCATGTCCAACGCATGGTGCACATATCCACCGTAAGCACTGACCCAGGCACATAAATCTTGAAAACTGGGATCTCTGGGTCGGACGTGACCTGGTATGGACACTCGATCAGCAGCAGCAGCATTCGCCAGTGGGCTACGACGATTACCCCTGCACACATACACTCTATACAAGATGACAGATACGCAAACATTGTAAACTTCTGTTCTGCAGTGTCCGGGGAGACATGTGCAGATACGTGTATAGCATACATGCTGTGCTATGCAGGGCGAACACCACCACCAATGCGCATTCCAAAAAAAGAAGCACACCATTCCGAACACACTGGTGTCAGTAGTGACTGCGATCTGTGCTGTGGTCTAGTGTGCTGCGGAGTTGGAATGGAGATCGATCCGACTGTGTGAACAGTCCAGGAGCCTGGCATCAGATAATCAAATCTACCAACACTGATCAGGCTTCATAACATGCAATTGGTTGTACGATAGAGGATGGTAAACATGACGGTGGCAACAAGCTCGGTGCCAAAATGACGTTTGGTGCTTGAGCCATTAGTCTTGTTCCAGTGGTCTTGACATTTTGTCTTGTCATTTAAATCTGTGGCCGACGCAGGTCGATGGCAAAGAGATTCGTGATGCTGCCTTTCTCTCTTGAGATAGTGCAGTTGTGTTCATGTGGACTAGTTGCCTGTTGAATCATGACACAGATTTCAGTGGTTTTCGGCCAGCATCAGAGTACAACATGCAACAGCATCCGAGCTACAGATGCAAGACCGAGCAGCCGCGCACATACAGCAAGCGTTCACACTAGCGTCACCGAAAGGCCCCGAGCGTATAGTGTAATGACGCAGAGTTGAAGATAGCCAGTCTACTTAAGCACAGATTTCCAGTGGTAAAAGTGGACCCTCGGGGGTGTCTATTAACCCTCAGGGGTGACGCCACCGTTGCTGTCATGCATGCACTTGCATGCATGTTACAAATGCATATCATGCTGCTATTCCGCCTTGTGCAATGTGACAGCGGCTGGCGACCACAGAATGGGTCACAAGGGGCCTGAATACCTAAGCAGTGGTGCGGGCTGACCTAAACGGAACAGCTGAGCGGGTGGGTGCTCTGCGCTCACTCCCTGAGGCATAGAGAATGCCCCTGAATGTGAAAGTGCAGATGTGATGTGCAATGTGCAGGGAATGATATGCTCTGCCACTTGCAACCAGGGAAAGGGATTCCATGATCAGAACGTCTCTACCGTTTTGGGCATGCTGACTACTCCGCAGAAACCGCCGAATTCATAACCCGATTCCAAACTGCTGTGAATGGTGCTCGATGTATACCGTAGCTGGTTATAAGAGATCAAATCCGTACCTACGCTCGGCGCTCCAAAGAGCTGAGGGTAAAAGAAAAAAGTTTTTTTTGGAAGGTAAAAATGTTTCCGGTAAAAATGTTTCCGTTGAATGCGGTTGGCGCGCGTGTGTCATGCGATCTGCTCAGGCTAGCACTAGGGAGCCTGCTGATGCT
>JAUMHD010031597.1:0-22425 GCA_032359135.1 Ulvella scutata | reverse complement strand
CGCGCGCACACCCGCACAGCACCTACACCTCATGGCCTGCCCTGGGCTGAAAGGCTTTCCACACTCACAGGTCAGAGGGCGATCCTGCATACTGAGTGGACAGTATGCCGATGCTGCAAATAATTGTAGCATTTAATTATGCAACCTCAACTTAATTAGGTAGCATAATTTAATGAGAAAATTATGCTACCTAGTTTTCGCTCGCAGAGTGTTCGCTCGCAGTACCGTGGCTCACATCAGAAACCCCTGAAACTACTTCTGCGCACGCCTCACGCCACGGCACACAGCAGAAACCCCTAAAACCACTTCTGCTCAGGCCTGTCGCCATGGCTCACATCAGAAACCCCTCAAACCACTTCTGCGCACGCCTCACGCCACGGCACACAGCAGAAACCCCTGAAACCACTCCTGCTCAGGCCTCTCGCCATGGCTCACATCACAAACCCCTGAAGCCACTTCTTCATTCATGCACGCATTGTGACCTGAGCAGTACACATCGCAACACCACAGATATGTCACATGATCCGGTCCAGCCGCAGTACAGGCAAGGCTGGACGCTTTACTCCGAATTCCTTTGCTGGTACATGAGCCATTCTATGGAGTTATGCCTGTAACTTTACACTTTACTCCGAAACAAGCGCTGCGGCGTGCAGGCCTCGTCATCCCTCACTTTCAAAGTGAAGCAGCAGTGCTGTGGATTGGAGGTGGCGTAACAGTCGCTCTTGCCATGTGCACCATCAGCGGCAACAACATAAAAGGAACCACAGCCGACAGCGCAGTCATCAGCTTGCATGCTGCGGTGCTTGATGACGCCCCTGATTCTCAGCACCCGGGCACGATACTTCGGTTGAGGCAATGCGGCAACTAAGCCACTCAGGTGCTGCTGGTAAGCCACAAGAACTCTCAAAACAAGGGCTTGTATGAGGCGTTCGTCTACAGTGATATGAAGCAAGAGGTGACCTACAGAGACCCTTCAGCCACAAGGAAGGGCACGCTGCCACTGAGTCAGGCGCCTGAGTTGAATTGAGTCAGTGCGAGGAGTCACATCCATGTGGAGTGAGATGCCCGTCTTGTGCCCGCTAGCGCACACTCAGGTGACACAGAAGTTCAATCAGAAGAGAGGAAGAAGGGTTTCGAACAAGAATCAAGATTACATGAGCCAGCAAGAGCAGGTTCATAGATGCTTATATGACTTCAGCAGCAACTTGAAGCACATCGCAATGTTCACAAACGCCTCCAGGACATAGCTTCCCAGATGGCATGCTGACACCTTCAAATCCAAAGGAAGACCATCCATATGTCGAGGGAGTATGTAGAGAAATAACATGTGTTCGCAAGCTTGATAAGTAGCAGCATAACAAATGCTATTGATACTGAAGTGGTTGTGTGCACAGTCTTTTTGGGTTGTAACTGTGGACAATAAAGCACCTTTGAAAGATTACAGAACTTAGCAGCTATTGTCTGTCAGAAATGTTCTTTCCAGACAGTCCAATGAAGCTAGGCATGCAGACTTTTCCATAGTAGAACAATCCTTCAGAGACTGTGGATGCCTTTGGAACCCCTTTTCAACGTGATGTTCACCCGATATGTCACTACTCAATTCCTGGCAGGGCAGGAAGGTCCAATGCGAGATCCTCATCATCTGCTTCATAATCAGAGAGTGGATCGCAAAGATCTTGACTATTGGTGTCAAACACCATCCATCCTTCACCTGCTACAGCGGACTCCTACACAAGTTGTAAGGGTGACAACAGCATGGACTTGCACTGTTGTAGCGGGTCCGTACCAAGCCCTGCGGAACACTCTGGCCCAGAGATAAGCGGAAGCCTTCCTGAGATTTTTTATCTGTGTACAGGGGTGGTTCCTAGGTGGTTCCTGCACTGCCTGCTGGTGTTAGAACCAGCAGGCAGTGCATGAAATATGTGAGCTTCTTCCTGGCTACTTGCAAGTGTAATTCGTTTCAAGTATGCTGTGCGCTGCACGCAGAAACAGAGCAGGAACCATGGCCTATGGATTTCAGGAGAATTATGACATACATGTTGGTTTTCCTGATGATCAGTCCAGTTTGCAACCTGGAACTTGTGGCAAATTGCAGTGATACGAGTCGGTGTGTGCACTTGTCTCATTGTTGCGCACCTGACTGGGAGGGGTGTACGTTTCTGGTGCTAAGTATGCCTGCTCAGCTTTCAGCTCAGCTTCGTTCATTGAGCATTCCCCGCTGAGGGGCTTGAATGCGCCAATGTCCGAGAAAATATCATCATCAGAGTTTTCATCCGCAATGATTTCCTCTTCTATTTCTTCTGGAATGCTGCCATCTGTCCCATCTTCATGTTCTCTTGGCGAGGTGCTTTCAAGTGGGTCGAGGCATGGGGGTGATGAGTTGTTGCTGCTCTCCGCCATATGGGCTTCCGTGAAGGGAGTATCTACCGTATTAACGTCATCTTCCAACAGCGCAGCCACAGCATCTTGTGGCGAATCATGCTCAACTGACTGCTCTGGAGCATTTGGAGAGTCTGAAGGGGTTGAAGCATGTTGTCTTAGTTCCCCTAGCACCTGAGATGAATCTAATATGTGAATTAATTGTGACGGCTCTGAACTTTCCAGCAGTGATGCTGATATATCATCAGGTTTTTGAGCTTCCAGGCATTTTGAGGTGCCTGAGCAGCTCTCTGTAGCTAACCGAGCAACATTGATTTGCTGCATGCGTGCTTCAGCAGCAACCATTTTTGGCAACCTTGCATCGTCTATCGTGGCCTTGTGAACTGGGCGTGCGTCTGGAACGGATGGGTCCCAGCACGTCTCAGCGTTGAACATCTTCAATGTGTGCTCCATTCCGAGAGCGTCCAGCATCTCACGCACGACATCAAAGCTTTCTTTGCCTATGTCTGCAGCGCCGTTCGATGTTTCACGCTGCATACATAGCGACAGCTCTGCGCAAGTTGAACACACCTGTGCTTGCAAACGTAGCCAGCTTGCGATTGCCCATGCGCTGGAATAAAGTTTGTTCAGACTCATCTTTTACACACTCATACACGCAGTGCAGCATGTTTGCCCGCATCTGCGCAAGCACTCCCTTCCTGGCAAGGGAGCTCCTCACAGCTTGATACAGGTCACTGAATCCAGGAATGTCCTCACAGTCAAGTCGTTCACCCCAAGTCATAATATCGTTCCTAATGTAGAGAGATCAAGAAACGAAGAGGGGCAGACAACGCAGCGGTGAGACACAGTGCTTATTGTTTGAGAGCGTGCAGGATGGTCTACTCTGATATACCTGCGGCATATCTGATGACGTGTTTGTGGTGCTCATGTATATCGTGGTAACATGTTCACTTCCATCGCGCTGTGGGATCCATGGAAAAGGTTTCGGCACTGTGGAGGACAAATTCAAAACGAAGTGGAACACCCTTGTCCAGGAACAGACACTCCGTTTTGCAAGTTCAAACATGAAACTGACAATGCAAATACCTCTGTTTGGGCACTGCTCGATGTCCTGGTTTTTATGTCTTACGGAGATGAATCAGGCTGTGCTTCAGTCAAGTTGTGTTGTGGGGGCGACAGATCGACAAGGAACCACTGCTCGGGCCACCATACCAACTAGTTTGCTTCACATGAGAAATTTCGAACATAGTGTCAAGGTGTTATCAATGAGATACAGACAGCCATTCAAGCTTCTTCTTGTTGCACCTGCCCTGGAGTATGATATCACGAAAGCTGTGATATATAGCTGCATGGACACCTAAACATGCCTACTTATGATCAGCTGCACAGATGTTCGAAATTTCATTTCTCTTTCAAACTGCCGCATTGGTTCTTGGCCGTGAATGGGTTTTAGCGGATGCCGCATGCTGCAGCCGCTGGAGCTTCAGGTTTTAAGGTTTGACCATATGCCCAAGACATGAACAACATTTCTCGTTCTCCTTGCATTGACAAGCAGTACCATTATAAATATGAAACCGTGCGAATCTCTCACTGCCTCTGGCACATCTCCAAGGATTGGAGCCTCTCTCGACTGTTGTCTACGAAGTGATGCACACAACTCTCTAGCAGTCCTGACCTGGAGTCTTTCTAGCTTGATGTCACGTTTCCCTAAACAGTCCGTGAGTAAACGTTTCGATGGGTGGGCTCAATCCATGTTCCACCTGAAAGCCCGAGAATCTTCTTGCGTCAAGCCTCGTCAAATGCACCGGGTTCGTTGGTGTTGTCGAACAAAATCAACAGAAGCGGTTTGTGTCGATTGGCAGGATCTAGTCGCTATCTGAATGATGGCCACGCACGCACACACTGCTTTGAAGCAACAAGCCCTAATGAAGTGGTGGCCAAGCAGAGTAACCCACTCCAGGCCAGCCAACCTGTTGCATATACCATTTACAATTCTGCGGCTCAAGTGTACCTTTCTTTTCTTGCATAAACAAGCCGCTTTAGTGATCCTCCGGAAAAGCACTTTTCCGACATATCCGCAACTGCACTCTCGCCAGCCGAGGTACCTGGCACCGTTACCTCGCAGGTGCAATCAACTGTTGATCAATGTGTCTCTACTGTACGAAACACTGCCGTTTTGGAGAGCTGTGGCGTGAGTCAAGCTGCTAGTAGGTCGTGGCCAGTGACGAGGTGTCAGCGTACACGTCAGACGCCGCGTAATCATGGATTCAGATTTGCATATCAAACATTTTCCACAGTGCGACTACTTGAAAGCTTATAGCCTCACGCAAACTGAGTATTCAACGCAAGCTGTTTGTGTGCTGTGGTAGTGTGGAAACAATTTTGTACATTATTTCATTTCGTTCCGGACCTCCTCGGACAATACATCAGACATGGCATCTGTTGGACCATCCGCACGTAAAGCTATCTTGGGGCAGACGCCAAGGATCATCAGGCAGGTAAGTATATTCGTGGGTACTGTTGGCTCTTGTCGCTGCTCACAGCGTGCGCAATAGCGACTGGCTGCAACGGCATTGCGCTTTGCAGGTGGAGAACCTGAAGAAGCCTTCAAAGCCACCAGCAATGCCAGAGTGGCTGCTACAAGCGGAGAAGGGAACTGATGCCACAGCGGTTGGGCAGCAACCATCGGAAGCGGCGAAAGCAAGGGCAGCAGCTCAGTCAGCGGCTGAAGAAAAGAAGAAACGCGTCGACGGGGTGTGCACTGGCAGAATAGCAGCTTGACTATTAGTTATCTTTTCAGCTGAGTTGTGGTTGCACATTTTTGTGCTTTCTGTGCGGCGCTGTTTGTCGACGTGCCTTTATCTTGCAGGTCAGGTACAATCTTTGGATCGGCACGTCACTGCCCTTGTACTCGTCGTCGGATGATGAGACCAAGCTGCGCAACATGCACGAGCCCAATCACAGAGAGCTTGCTATATCAAAGTATGCTGCCCGCGTCGCTGACCTGTTGTGGCCTAGGGTACAAGATGATGTAGACGAGGCCATTGCGAAGTCCAAGGAGATGCAAGCAAAGAAACGCATCGGTGTTGAAGAGGTGGAAGAATATGTGCCTCCAGAAGTTCCTCATTTACTCCCGTTCACAAGCTGGTGTGCTTCAGAGTGGTTTCAATGCCTGGTGCATGATGAAGTGGTCTACCACAGCTCTCTCATAAGCAAGCAAATGCAATGACATGCCGTGTAGAATACGTCTCACATCACAGTCACAGTTATGTGAATGCTGCAGGATTCGTAACTCTAAAGAGATGCGAGAATCGTTCATTTGTGACGAGACCACAAGGTACAAGCCAAGAATGGCTTGGTACAATCCCAACGATGGTATGATTCCCTCCGATTGGTTCAGGGAGGGGCTCATGGCGGACTTGGCATACTATAAGCCTTTCACTGGCCTGAGAGCGGCCTGCCAGAAGTGGTAGTCGACACAGCAGAGCATAACATGCCAGCACAGCCGAATGTGCTGCAATACGCACAGTTGAGGTAGCAGAATGTTGATCATATGACGAAGAATGATGACATGACGAGATCGCTAGGTTCTCGTTCCAGACAGGAGGTTTTCAGGTCAGAGGCAGTTGGATGTTGAGCTGACGAGAGCAAGTAGATCAGTAGACTCTCTGCCTTTTTTTACATCTCCCACCACCTGAAGTAGTAGAGACGAGTTAGCTTTCATCTGGTGCATTTTGTTGTTCTGTCCTAGAGTTGTAATCGCAGTACCTTGCTGAGCTGTTGGGTGAGATGTCATCGACAATGTCCAGGTGCATGCTGACATGTGTTTTTTCTTCATCAGAATACCGTCACATGCTCGAGTTCTGGAGGCAACAGCGCTCTGCAGTGCTCTGTTTTTTACTGTGTCGAAATCAGTTTCTTGCCATATCATCAGGTCTCAAGCTACAGAGTGCATGTATGTCGTCATCATGGTCTGTGGCGCACCATTACACATCTTAAACTGGCAAATATACACGTGCCTGGCAAGCATAACCAGTACTAATTTTTACTGTATCTGACGTCTCTGTTTAGCTACCTGGTTGATGCCACTGACCAAGATGTGTGCACAGATCCTGCTTGAAGAAGGGGTGCGTGCAAGCATTCATACTGTGACAAAAGATGAACATGATATATCCTGAGTTGACACGGCTGCAGGTATGCGCAGCATGTGTATTGCGGGTGTTTCCGGACCAAGATGCTACCGAGTTGTGCCCCCCGGCGAGGGAGGACCTGGTCCAGCAGCCTCCGTGCCAGATGTGCCTGGGCATACTTCATAATATAGAAGAATCTTGTGGCTCATCTCCAGTTCCTGCCACACCGCCGAAAGGCTGTGCGTTGCTGGGTCCAGGCACATGGTTCGAGTGCAGCAGTTTATGTGCTGCCTCCTTACGCGAGATCATAACATTAAGCGGTCACACGCTAGACAATATATGTATTCATGTTCAGGTACGTCAGAACCGCGCTCTAAAGCTTACCTTGATATCAGTCTCTACATTTGCCGTCTCTGCAGAACTCAATGCTGCAAGCAATATGCTGCACGAGTTTGGCGCATATTTTTGCTCTCAAGTTTAAATTTTTTCGTTTTAATGTTGTTGACACTAGAATAACACAGCTGTTCGAGTGCATGATCAGCAGGAATGGTGTGCACATAAGGAGTGCTCCGGTCACAGCAGCCCACCTTCACACGATGCTCATTCTGACAGTGAAGTAAATACTGCATTGGTCGTCCATCCTAACCTGTGCAGGTGCCTACCGCTGTCATGCTGCAGTCTGCAGTACTGTGGCGGACCGTGCAGGCCAAGTGCTCTGCTGAGGCCCAACAGCTCTCCGATGAAGCTCTGCTGGAGGCAAGGACCATCAAACATGTAGTTCAGCAGCACGTTTTCAAGTTGGCTAAGGAGCAGTGTTCCTGCTATTCTGGCCAGGTGGGCTTCTGCTGACAAACAGTCTCAAGTATTACTCTGAGTGATCGAGTGGCACATACACAGTTCATAAATTGCTCATACACAACTTCTCAGTAGAAGTAGCTTTGTAGCTCCCATCTCGATCTGCACCATCTGCCTGCTACTCACAAGTTTACTTCGAGCAGCACCTCCACACTTGTTTTCCTGAAGGCTTGATGATAAATGTGAAGTATGTCCAGGAAGTTGATTCATTCTGTGTTGCTGCTTGGTCTTGGGCTCGACCTTCAACTCTTCAATCCGGTGTTTGTCCACAACACGGGTTCGAATCCCACCTTCCAGAGCTCCACCTGTTACGGTTAGCGAGCTGATCGACGACAGAGTGTCACATGGTTTCACACCTACAGCATGCGAGGCTTCGATACATTTGTCATCTTCGTGGCGCTGATACCCAACCTCGTAGCTAGCACAGACGAAACAGGCACCGAGCACTTTTCTTTGATGCAATGCACCATATGCGCTTCAATTCACCAGTCAAAACTCACATGTGTGGCATACCATCACACACTTCACTTTACCATTCAGAGTCTTACATATGTAACCCAACGTCACACACTGCAGTTCTGATGCAGGACGGCATAATCATCAGTGTCACGTGGGGCCATTCACAAGAGGAAGCCGCGAAAAAAGCTCTGAGGCAGCCAGGAAAAGGTATCCGGAAAGGCCAGAAGCGGCACCGGGCAGATGATGGTGAGGCAGACCCAGTCAGGTGTGCAGCACCCACCCCCTCACATGCTTCGTTTTCGTGCAACAGTACAGCATATGGATCCATGCACTTGCTTTACGTGTTCGTCTTCCACCTTGTATACTAGAGACTAGCGACTGGATGCATTCAGCTTAGCTGAAGGTGGGTGTTATTGACCCTCGGGAGCTGCGCCGTGTTCCTGTCATGCATGGCACACACGCATGGCCATTCTGGAGCTGGTACATGAGCCATTCTATGGAGTTATGCATGTAACTTTACACCAGTCTGGAGATGGCGCTGCTTCGATTCGAAGCAGCTGGGTGAAATGAAGGTGAAAACATGCCTCGCAGTTTGGCAAAAGGGACCGTAGTGCATGGTACATATTCTCTACTTTTCAGGTTTGTAAAAGAGTATCATGCATTATACAGATGCATATTTGGATGGTATTGAGCCTTGCGTACTGTGTCAGCTAACAGCAGCTGGTTACTTCGAGAGCTGTCGCATGACTGCAGCACTCAGGCGGAAGAGGCGCCTGGGAAGAGCCCCTCTGGGGGAGGGGGTTCCGCAGAGAGAGGGGGGGCAGCGCAGGCGGCACTGCAGCAGGCCCTTGCGCTTCCTGAGGCGAAGCTGCGGGCGTACAAGCAATCTGCAGTGGTGCCCTGCTGCCATGCATACGTGAAGGTGTGCAGCTGCTTGAGAACGCACTTCACAGTACCGTAACAGTACCAAATATTGGTACTTGCTAATTATTAAACAATGACCAATACGCTGCTAAGTACCAGAGCCATGAATTATGAGAGTGCCAGAAAGTGCTAAACATTGAACCAGCAGCTATTTTTCGGGGCAACGTCTTGCATGCACAGGGGTTGACTGAATTCAGCTCTGATACAGCGTTTTCCACCTTTTTTTTGTACCGCTTCTTTCTGTTCAGAAATAGCGTTTTTGCTTCGAAGTGAACCAACGAAATTTGCAGCAATGGTAAGTATTATGGTGCTGGTACGGCATGGGGTTTCCCCCCTTTTATTGTGCAAAGGACAGGCTCGTGCCGTAAGGTGTGCGGCTGCTTGAGAACGCACTTCACAGTCTGCTTTTTTTCCTTTACAAGCTTTCTTTTTTTTGCACTCGTACCATTGCAAAGGAAGAGCTCACGCCGCCCCCAGAAGAGTGACAATCAGATCACACAACTTTGGGTTCTGGTTGTACCATACAGGGGCATCGTTATTGACAACTTGTGAGCCACTGTTAGACAAATTCATCAACGTGTATCGTGGTCAGAGTTGCTCATCCCGAACGGATCCCAAGAAAGAACGAAAAGTTTGCAAAAATCTGAACAGCGAGGGATTCCCAACACCGAGAAATGTTTGTAAAGTTACAGGCATGACTCCATAGCATGGCTCATGTACCAGCAAATGTTCGCATACCAACTTAGATCGACCTCGCACAAGCGACACAGGGCATGCCACTACCGAAGCAACGACAGGGAATCAAGCTAGCCTCTCTACCCACATGGTGCACCAAGCCATGACACTTGAGTATAGAGACTGACTCAAACCGAGTAAAGTTACCTGAACGTTGAGTTGGGGTGCATGTGGGATGATGCTGTGCTTGGATACATTGATGCTGATCTTGCTCAAGTTGAGATGTGTGAGCTAGAAAGCGTGTTCACGTTTGGTCGTCAGTCCATTCGAAACAATAGTGTAAGATGCATTCGAAACAAGAGTGTAACTTAATTTGAGACAGAAATCTATTGACTGAGCCATGCCATCCCTGGCTCACGGTCGTGGCATTGTGTTTCGTCATTGCTATCGCAGCTTGGCTAAAAGTTCTGGGAAAGACTTTCGTGATGGTGCTGTTGTGCCATGCTAGTGAAGTGGTGGATGGTTTGTGTTAGTTGCTTTTGGGTATTTGTGTTCATGCCTATTCACTACCTTTCCGGTTTGTAAGACTGAGCCATGTATCATTTTAGCCAATGCAAGGATGCGTACTCTGCATTTTGCTCCAGTAACTAGTAGCTGAAACAAAAGCAGCAATAAAACTCATTGCTTGCAGCGACGCAGTGAGGAAGAGAGCCTGCAATAGTTTTGTTCTCTCATGCTCTTTGTTCTCTAGCTCTAGCGCCGTTGCGAATGTCTTGCTGAGTTAACAATCTCCGGCTGTGCCATGTGATGGATGTACGTCTGTCACTTTATCTCTCATGCGACATCTCGATACAGCATGCATGGTTCAGGTGCATCGGCAACCGGTGCTGCTGGGAGGAAGGTACCTGAAGCTGAAGCGCGGGGTCTCGCAATCCCCCTGGCTCGTGAAAGGAGGCGACTCAGTCACAGAGGCTTCTGTTGAGGTGAGGCAGCTTGCACGGCGCCTTCTGTTGAACATAGTCAGTCTATTTTAACAACTGGACCCCTGAGGTCAGATGTCCAGTGGTTGAAGTAGACTTGCTATGTTCAACAAAAGATGTTGGAACCATCTGTGGTTTTTTATGAAACCAAGGTCGCTGACCACTGAGACATGTGGCGCTACATGTCTCAGTGGTCAGCGACCTTGGTTTCATAATAGTGGTGGGCATTACAATAAGACAGACATTTGCTTGCCGAATCCTGGGTGCAATTATTTTGTATAAAATATATTATATGGTTACCTGTATGTGCTGGTGAAGGCTCATCTTAAAAAAGGGCCACCAGTTGGTTTGTTTTTCTCTGGTGCAACCATTTCTTGCAGAAGCCCCTTCGGTTTCTTGCAAGTAAACAGGTTGTTAAAAAACGTTGTTGCAAGAGAAAAGGTTCTTTGCTGCCTTCTTTACAAACCGGATAGGTAGTGAGTAAGTATGAAGCCAAATATCCAAAAGCACAGCTAACACACAATATCCACCACTTCATTCGAATGCCACAACAGCATGCAGCACCATCACAAAACTCTTTCCCAGCACAGTCCCTGTAGCATTCCATCAAGGGCATGTGCTTGCAACAGCTTGCTGCTGCAGGGGGAGATCTCTGAGGCAGTATTGCCTCTGTTGAAAGCAGAAAAACTCAAGTTCGCAGCATCAGGAAGGGAGGACAAAGACGTGCGCATGCTGGGCACCGGCCGCCCCTTCATACTGCAGGTGCCCCCTAAGCCACTTTTATGTTCTACGGAAGATTTTCCGCGGAATTCGTAGCCGTGCGTAGCCACAATAAAGAAAGTGTGACAACACGAAAAGGTAGTATACGGGGTAGAACCTACCTCACCTGACCGAAACTTGACCGAAACACGAAAAGGCTGTAGACGGGGTAGAACCTCACTTGATTGTTCATTCTATGATCGTTCTGAGTGCATGCTGGCATGCAGGTCATGGACGCCAAGCACCCAAACCCCTCCAGGTGAAGCTCTCGTTCTCACTACCCACTTTTCATCTCTCCCCCACCCCACCCCTAACCCCACCCCCAGATCCCAGATCTCACTGTTGGTGTATGCTGGTAGCTAGGGATAGTACATAGATGGCCAATTTGTAGTACCTGCCCGCATGCACCAACACCCGCCAACCCTTGCGTAAACTGTGTTTGCGAATGTTTCGTTTTGAGAGTTTCAGATAGAACGGTTCCAGAGTTTCCGGGTTGTTAAAAATCAAATAGAAAGTCTGTTTTGGCGACTCTGAATGAATCGTATTCACCCCCGCGTATTCACACCTGCCCCCACCTGGCCTTTGCCTTGCTCTCCATGAGCCGCGTCCCATGCATCATGTTTCAGTGTTATGTTGCGTTCCCGTATCGTTTAGTCGGCCTCAGTGCACCTGCTTCCCATTCATCAGTGTTACGTGGGACGCAACAGTGTTGCCTCTGCTATCTGTACCAAGAAGCACCCCGATGGATGTATCATCATGGGCGTCGTTATTGCGTTTGTTTTCTTGTTGGTACATGAGCCATTCTATGGAGTCGTGCCTGCAGCTTTACACACCATAAACCCCCTTGGGTACGTTTGAATTCGTGTCGTGTCACGCTGACCTTCACGCCTCGAGTTGCATGCAAGACCAAATACCTCCAATAGTGACCAAAACACAATAAACACATTTCTATTGTCACTGTTGCTTCAAATTATAAGCATCACTGCTCCTAATAAGCATTGCTGCTTCTAACACTGGCCTTGAAAACACAAACTCAGAACAACAGCCAGCTGATAAACCGCCTTTTGTTACCCAAGTTTGGTCCGTTTGAATTCGTGTCGTATCACACTGACCTTCAAGCCTCGAGCTGCAGACAGCAGCTGCAGACGTGCATGAAACAAATCAACCAGGGGGCTGCGGGGGTGTGCATCCGCAGCTTGCAGCTGACAGGGCCTGAACAGTTCGCAGCCATCAAGGTCGGCGAAGAGTCGAAGCGTAAGCATTACCGCGCTCTCTGTTGGGCTGAGCGCCCTCTTGAAGCTCCGGATGTCACGGTAGGCTGCTGCTTCCTGCTGCCCTTGTGTGCTTTCTCGTGTTACTACATGAGCCATTCTATGGAGTTGAGCCTGTTACTTTATGCAGCTTTGTGTGTGTGCATCGATAGGGGCGTCGTTAACAGGCTGCCCTTGTGTGCTTGTAGCAGTTCACAAGCTGCCCTTGTGTGTTTGCATCAAAAACAGGCGCAGTTCACAAGCTGACATCATGCTGTGGTTGCCCACGTCTGGGGCCCCTACCCTCAGTTTCTAAACTTTGTGCTGCTGCGGTGTGTGTGCCCGTTGAATGCCCACCTCTGTGCCCCTCTCCCCACGCCTGCCCAACATTGCGCTGCTGTGGCATGGATGTCCTTCTTGTCCTCACTGTATTCGAATGACATTCATGACTCAACGCACAGTTTTGTACGTCTTATAGCTTCCGAATTGTTAGAGAAGAAACATGTATCCTAAACTTGCTCATTCTGTGAGCACACCAGAGAGTACATCAGAGAGTGTTGCGCCCTGGCACGTGGTCGTGGCATTGTGTTTCGTCATTACTATCGCAGTTTGGCTAAGAGTGCTGGGAGTGACTTTTGTGATGGTGCTGTTGTGCCATTCGAGTGAAGTGGTTGATGTTTTGTCTTAGTGGTGTGTAAAGTTACAGGAATAACTCCACAGAATGGCCCATGTACAAAGCTTTGTCTCAGCTGCTTTTGACTATTTGGGTTCATGCCTATTCACTAACTTTTCGGTTTGTAAAAGCCGATACATCAGAGAGTGCCCCTATCGCTCTGTACATTTCGTACGCACCGCTTCCCCTTTCGTACGCACTGCTTTCCCTTCCGTACGCACTGCTTTCCTGGGCACAACACTTCGTACGTGGGCAGGACGTTGCATGTACGCACTGCTGTCCCATCTTGTGAATACTCTTGAGGGTCCTCCGTCAGGGCTCCGCTTATGTTCGTGCATTGTTTTGAAACCATGGTCGCTGACCACTGAGACATGGAGCGCTACATGTCTCAGTGGTCAGCGACTCTGGTTTCATAACATGCATGCTTATCGCTTTCCCTTTTATTTAAATACAAGAGAAAATATGTTATACAAGGGAATATACAAGGCAATATATTCTATACACGGGAATATACTACCTTTCCGGTTTGTAAGGACATAAGATAATGTATTTTTTGTTCGCTCCCAGATACCGCCCTTGCCTCTAACGATCAAACTACTCATCCAAGCTAAAAGTTGTACCGTCCTTTTCAGCACCTGCCGTCCAGGCAACCAGATTGTACAAACCGGCGATGTATTCAAAAGGAATAGACCCATATATCCAAAACAAGGATTTCCGTCTTGGCATAGAGAGGACGAGTGCAGTGTCATCGACTTGACATGTGCGTATTGATGCAGGTATTGAACGAGGTGAAGGAGCTGATGCTGAGGCAGGATACCCCTGCAAGGGTCATGCACCGGAGGGCGCCCCTCATTCGGGAGCGGGTGAGCTGTCCTTGAGCTATCCTTGTCTTGGTCTCGCTCAGAACAATGCTCGGGGGATGCGTGCTTTTTGAATCTGGTTTGGATTGTGCTGTCTGTGCTTGCCGACGCAACGCACATCAACATACACCACTGAAAGAATAGCAGTCATATTTGGAGCTCTAAATCAGCCGGTTAGGATTGATACGCAAAAGACTAGCATTGAGTGTCACCCTCCTAACCAATGGCTATTCGGCATTATGAGATTAATCAACTTCTGGTTATCCCTGACTACTGAAATTGATTTTGATCAGCTATAAAGCTAATCAACTGTTTGCCTGATTTTTCATCACACTTTCATTCAATTCGAGGAAGCATACTGGTGCAATGTTGTGATTACATTGACAAGGGCGCTGGACAAGCATGCAATGTTGTCGTTCCAGTTGACACAAAAGACTGCACTGTCGACAATGTACCATATAGATCAGGAATCAAATGTCAGATGGCAACACGGGCCGCACAGAGATACGTACCAGTGATAGTGTGTCGTGATTTTCCTTCCCTGGCTGGTTTGTCTGTGCATTTGGAGCGTCGCAGATGCTTGTGAGGCTATGCAACCTTTCTGCTGCTCTCCACTGCGTTGCTTTTCATGTCACGTCGCCTCTCACAGTTGTGCACGCTGCACAATGCATCCACGAGATAGAAGTGTGTAAAGAGATATCATCCACGAGATAGAGATAGAGAGATAGATAGAGTTGTAGACGGGAATCCATCACATGACACAGCCGACACTCATCATCCGCGAGCCCCCTGAGCCGGAGTGGTATGTGGTGGGGTAATGCAACATGTGGCATGCATAGGGCATATGCATGCACAGGTCATCATGCATTGCATGTGTGTGCATGCACGATTCCAAGTTCGCTTCGTCAAGAACTGTTTTGTGTCATGAAGCGACCACCCGTCGTTCCAGGACTACAAACATGTGGGTTACATTGATAGTAATTGATAATGGTCGACTCCTGTTTGTTGGATGCCGCGGGGGTGTGACAGGGACGTGAATATTGAGGAACCAGAGAGTTCACATAGATGAAAGGCAGAGCCAGCATCGAGTGCACTTTCGATGTATCGAATATCGTTGTCTGGGTGTCGTTACACTGGCACGCGCATGATCGAAACAGGCGTTCGATCCTGATGGCATGCTGCCTCATCCAGTTGCGTGTCTTGAGCATTCTAGCATGTATCAGGCTACAAACGCATGCTATATATATATAGCTACGGACTGAAAACTAGCAGACGCTGTGAGAGCGATGAAGGGGCGCATTACTCACAACGATGCACCGTCTAGGCTGTTGAGCATTCCAATAATTGTCTGTCAGTTTGTCTGTTAGTTTGTGTGTCAGGGACATGCCAGAACAACGACGCCTTTGTTGTGGACGGTGTGTCATTAGACCCACAGGCCAGCCAGTAAGAGGACATGCTGCGTGAATAACATTGTAGCAACATGATACGACAGCGGAATGCACCAACGTGTTCAAACGACAGGTGAGAGCATCAATGGTCTTGTAACGCCAGGTGGTAACACTTGCTGTAACCACATGCTCTATAGCCATAGGCGGCACTTCTTCATGTCAGCTACCCCAAAGTATGGTAACATGTGTGCAGTGACCACGGACTCTGCAGTCATGCAACATAAGCGCAGATCATATGCTGTGTGTCAGCGGTGTGTACATGCAGTCTGGACTGCTGACTGCCTACCTTGCACTCTGGTGCTAGGAGACGTTATAACGCGTTACATCATGCGAATTTACAGCATACCTATGCGTTAAAGAACCACGTGTACGTATACGCACAATATATATGCCCAGTGGTGTGTCATAACATCGAATCACCACCGATACAGTGTCACAAACGTGAAAAACAGTCATCATAGTGCGTATTACCATTGATGTTGCGAAGCACATGTACCCACATGCTATGGTCATATATATGGGTGGTATAACACGTGTGACAATGTGCCTGGATACGTTATAACCGATCTTGCATGGGGACCGTGCGGACATAGGACGAGATACGTTATAACGGATGTTGCAACATACATCGATAAGGGCTCCTGATGTAATCAAATGAGGGTGAGTAGCTAGTCGCAATTTTTCCTGTAGTTTGATTTCGTTGGTTTTGTCATGCTTTGCTGCCTTGTCCCCGTCCTAGTCATGCACTCTGCTTCATTACGGCCCCCTTGCGGATGGAACTACATACATCCATCCACACTACACGCATATGTGTAGTATAATTAGGATACATTATAACGGGTTGCATGGACACTTGTAGCAACGCATCTTGGTGGGTTACAGCTGAAGGCGTTAAAGCAGGTGTTAAGGCTGTGTTCAGACCTTCGTCCCGTGACGAGTTTTTCGTGACGAGTTTTGGAACGAGTTTCGAATCCTGTTCAGATCTGTTAAGCATCGAGCGGCAAAGCAAAGATTCACGCTCTCATTCGGGCTGAGTATGTTTATAATGTGCTGAATGTTGCTTTCACGGCATCTGCGTGTGATTGTGTGTCAGGCTCGTGCGCATGGGCAGTACGGAGCTGCAGTTTTGACGAGTCCGCTTTGGGAGGCATGGAGAGCAGGACAACACACTACAGCGCAATTGTCCACGCCACAATGATAAAATGAATCAATATACGGTGTTTTCAGCAATATCTTGCACGCAACAATGTGGATGGCGGAGCGGATGTGCTTGACGAGTTCTTTGGCAGTCCTCCATGATGTCTCTGATGCACCGTTGGAAGCTGGATCAAACGCAAACATTACGACATTAATTCCTTTGTGTACATGCTGCACTGCAGTGGCATCTGTTGCGTTTAGCGGACCTACAAAACTCGTTCAGCAGAACTCGTACCCCCCCTTTGGGGTAACGAGTTCGTCCAAAAAGTGGTCACATGACGAGTTTGCACAACCGTCCACCATGGCACTCCACCGCGCTCCGCGCCACCCTTACTGTATGACAACGTATTATCATGATGTTAGTGATGTTTAGGGACCGTCGGATTGCAGTTCTGGTGCTGTTGTGCAACTTGACGAGTTTCTCGTGAAGAGTTCGACGAACCTCTGAACACACCCTAAATCACCTGGGTGTTCGATAACGGGTGCACGGATCCACAAGTGGCGTAGCCGTCATGCTGCATCCTGCTGCCAACCTGATGCTTCGTACCTGAAGCGTGTCAGTTGGGATTGGCGAGGGTACTTCTGACTATATCAAGTGTGCGTGAAATGCCGCGGCACTAAACACGTATACACGCATAGGCGCAGTTCTACGGACAGCAAGGAACACATGATATTGTGCATATGCGCTTCACACTGGACGAATCTGACACTTCATGAGTGAACTGCAGCGTTGGTGTTGCCGGCCTTCCCCTTTGGTGTGCGCGTGCCGTTGCTCTCCGGGGGGATAGATTTCATGCTCCTTGGCCACGATCCGGCACTAGAAAGTGGACGCCATATAGCTAGCTGTCCGGTTGCAATCATCACCCATCGCGTGTTTGATATCATCACTCCGTCCCTTTACTCTGTTCCACTTTATTCCTCAGCACCAGATCATGTATTGCAATCTTCTTTTTAGCCACGGCTTGTACCAATCACCACAGGAAATGAAGTATTATCTATGTGCTGTCTGATGCACCTGTGTGTCTTTGTAACAAATTTGAGGACCAGAACATGTTGCGATCATGCTACTTTGACAGGCAGTAGATGTAGCGATCCGTGCACGATCGTGATCTCCGTAGTTTTCTTCAGCAGCAGCGATCTACCGATCTATCTCCGCGCACAACTCAAAATATTGACTCGCACAGTTGGCAGTTGTTCGACACTGCGGCAGCAAGGAAGTTGGGTAAGCGGTCGCGTCTGCACAGCAGACGGCACGCAGGCACCGCACCATACACACCACCGTACCGGATGGGTACGAAGCGACAGTACCACACACACAGTAGATACTATGCATGCACTCTTATGCATGTGCCGAAAAAACGCCGCCACTGGATGGGGACTCTGCTGACATTGTGTGACATTCACGATGCAAGACAGTAGTGAACGCAGTGGTAACACCGAACACGAAAATTTATTAGCAACGAATCCTTCAGGCCAAAAGTCTGGAAACATATTCTGATGTTAATCTGATGCTGTGTCTTGCATGTGTCATCTCTAGCGTGAGCGCCACAGGCAACCACCATATATGTTGGTTGCTTGTAGAAACAAGAAAGAAAAGCAGCGTGCAGATTGCTTTACAGTGCTGTTCGAACGCAACCCGACCGCGTACTGGTGTCAGCAACAGCAAGAACGTTACGTGCAGACTATCCACAGCGTGAAGTGCATCGTGATGAGTAACCCGCAGTGGTTTTCGCTGGATGTTGTGGCTGAAGCAGGCACCTACATCAAGGAGTTCTGCAACGGTGATTTCGGGAGAACGCAGCCCAATGTACGGAGCCTGCTGGGCGGCACTGAAGTACAGATTGTTGAACTTGACGTTGTGCACATCTCTCTAGATTCGTTCTGCTAGCCGCGAAGAGTGAAGGTTCTGTTGATGTTGATGTAATCGAGGTCACTGACCACTGAGACGTGTAGCGCTACAACCGTTTTCACGGATGATTTGGGCTGCATTGTCTATGCGAGTTGAATGCCTACAGGTACAGAACAGTATTTGTGTGAGGCATGCCCCAGATGCTTCTGGATGTGTGAAAGTTACATCCATGGTGGTGTGGCACAGTAGCACACAAAGCTGATAGGCCTTGGAACATCTCTACGAACATGACCATAAAACCACTGAACACAACACACAAGGCAGACCCTGCAGGAGCACCGAGCACCAAAAGCATCAAGCAAAAGCTCCCTGTACATACACGCAAGCAGCACAGATCAGCAGCGCCACCATAACACAGGACAGGATCAGGGCGCCGCACCTCGCCCGTAGGGGCGGGCCACCCCGCCGGGGGCGCCACGCACGGCGCGCGCGAGCAGGCTTGTCAAGAGCGCCGGAAACAGGCGGTGCTGGCCCCGGCAAAAGGCTGGTACGCGGGGGGTTCCGAGGCGGTTGCGGGAAGGAGAGGGCGAGGGCCGCTGGAGACGTGCGTGACGCGACGCTGGTCGGTCCAGCAGCGGGGCCGATACAGGCGGGTGAGATGGAGACGCTGGTGGGGAGCGGGGTGGGGACAAAAGGAGAGAGAGAGAGACAGAGAAAAGAAACAACCTGAAGAGTCGGGAGATATGCAGAGTATCAGTAAATAGTTGCTTACTCGCGACAAGAACCTTCTGAATGGCGGTCGCGAAATCGCTTATGATTTCACTGCTTAGCTGTTGAACATGATGGTGAGAAAACCAACAGAAGCACTGCTCCAAGCTTGTCCCCTTCTTTCTTTTCGCCTACCGCAACCCATCCAGAGTCATTTGCAGAGGCATGGAGTCGGGTTACTTCGTCTGCTCCTCCACACGGGTGAAACAAGGTGACCCGATGGCCATGTTCTACTTTTGCCTCACCCTCCAGGATGTATTGCAGCACACGTCCTCATTGAGCGAGGCGGTTCGAGTCATCGCTTATGCAGATGACGTGATCCTGGTTGGCCCCGCTGACGAGTGCATCCAAGCTTTCCGTGCCCTCGCCCATCAAGCCCCCCACCTTGGGCTCCATCTCAACCCAGCAAAGTGCAAAGCATACAGCAGAGATGGCGCCCACTCATTGCAGGTGTCCAACACCCTGGGAATTTCCTTCACGCTGTCCGGTCTCACCATCTGTGGGACACCGATCGGCACACCTGACTACGTTGTAGGTCGGATCGCAGCACACATTTTCCATAATCGAACGGCTTTGCTCCCTCCCACTACCGGCACAAGCGAAATGGGTCCTCCTCCAGCGCTCCCTCCAGCGCAAACTTGCCCATTTCCAACTCACCGTGCCCTGGCCCGATCTCCACGTGCCCCTCCATGACTTCCAAGACCAGGTGGCATCGCATGCGCTCTCCATCCTGGGCCTCACACATCCCGAAGCCAAAGGGTTGCGCAGAGATGCTCTCTTGCTGCAGCTGAGGCTCCCACTGAGACTCGGAGGCTTTGACATAGACTACACTTCTGAGGAAGTGGCCCTCGCTGCCTGGCTCTCCATGGCAGCCCGATGTAACCAGGCCTTCACAGATTACCCTTGGGATTTCAGGCCCTTCACATGCGAAGGGCCTGAGATAGAAGGCCTATGGGCAGACCTGCTGCTTCATGCGCCCCAGTTGACAGCCGGCCGCAACATCGGCAGAGGTCCTTGTGTTCACGCAGACATACTCTCACTGATCGGCGCTGCTCCCAAACCCGTTCGGCGGCAACATGCTGAGTCGGCACATCGCTCCCTCCTGAACCTCCTGCCATCTCCACAAAATCAAGCTCGACTACGAAGCATCGCTTGCCGTACCGCAGGAGCAGTCCTAGACTCCGACCCAATCAGCTCCCGCCTTTCCCTGTCCGATGGGGAGTTTGTGCACTCGTCTCAGTTCAGGCTAGGCGCTACTGGCTTTGCGCATGGCGCCCCCCCCCCCCCCGCCAAGTGGTACTGCGGTGCGACGATTCACGGAAATGATGCTAATCATGCGCTGTCTTGCAACCGCATGGCCAGTAGCTACAAGCACTACAGGCATGATCTTGTCTCTGATGCCATCCGCAATGCAACCCGCCAGGCCGGCATTTCCAGTACCCGAGAGCCCCTCTGCCACGTACTCGACCCTTCTCGTGGGAACGGAGCTGGATAAGCACGTGGTGACATCTATGCCATAGTCACTCCTGTTCCGGGTCCCACCGCAATTGACACAGTGGTTACCCACCCTGCGTGTGACACGGCCCTCCGAAATGGATTCGCAGTACATGCTGGTGCCGCGGAGGTGACTGCCCGGTGCCGCAAGTGCCGCAGTTTTGAGCAACACAAAGTTCAAGGTCCCACCTTCGACGCTTTCGCCACTGAAACCTACGGATTCGTGGACAAGCAGGCTATGTACTACATGCGGTGCCTGGCCACTGCGGCTTCTGCCACTGGCAAGGTCAAATATGGCTCTTTCCTCGCCAGTGTTCATAGAGAGATTAGTGTCGCTCTGTGTCGTGGTAATCATGCCCTCTTCCGTGCGGGGTGCAGCTAGACTCTCGTGCTGGTGGCAGGGCCCCAGTGGAGGGTCTACTGCATCCCACGGATGAGATTGAATAGTTTGTTTGGCTACCCCTGTATATCTAGGTAGTGTTCAGTGTTGGCTTGTGACCAATGGCCTCTGCTATTGACCTGCCCCGTTACCTAAATTGGTTCAATTTGCTAGCTTCGGTTCCAGCGCTCTTGTCGATGTAATCACATGATGGTGAGTTGATCCGTATCCACGATACGCTGTCAACAACCGTATTGACCAATATTTGAGGAAGCGGTCCTGAAAGCGGGCAGTTGAATAACTTGCCTGCTCTAAGAAAAAAAGGTGGATCGAACATGCCAACGGTTCGGGGAGCACTCCGGACGATCCCAGTTCATGTGATACCCGTTCTTGCTATCGTTTCACTTGCAGAGCAGGTCAAACAGCTGAACTTTACTGCATACATGTTTGCGCACATACTTGCGAACATAGAGTACCACAAAAAAGTGGGGGAGGTGCTGCCGGGCCAAAAACATATAGGTTGTAAATTACATGTGGCGAAAGATCAGATTAAAACTCACAGGCCGACCATCAGAATAATTAATGGTTGCCACGGAGGTCAATTACCTGGGAACGTGGCTGACTTCCTCGTGGACAGGGCACATGCATGTGGCCGCTGCACCGGTCCCCGCGTTTCCACCGCGTACCACGCTCGGGAAACATCATGATAATTCCTAACATAGTAAATGTTTATGTTTCACCTCAGCTGTGTGTGAATCCGTGCGCTGTGCTGCTGACGTGAGTCATGTGTGGTAGCCAAGTTTCCTAGCATGCCTAGTTTATCTCCTTTGTGCCTATGATTGCCTAGGATTGCCTAGTTTACGCCTTTCTCACTGTGCTCTCTGGGAAGCTGCCGTACTGCCACCCTGTGGGCTGGGACGAGCTGCCACTGCATGGGCTCTGCCATCGAGAGAACTGTGGCCTTTGTGTGGCAGGAGCACCTCCTAGTTGCGCTATGCGGTTTACTGCGGTGGATCGGCGCTGGCGTTATGTGCAGCACTTTTTGCTTATTTGTAAACCTTCTTCAGTGGGATGCCCTGACCCGAATGACCTCTGGGACAACTTGCTCCGGCTGGTTCCAACCGAAGGATGTGCGCGGATTGCTCTGCTTGCAGCAGGTGATGCGAATTGCTTTAATCCTGTCTCCGTGGGGACATATTGTATCCTTCGGGTTCTTGATCCGTTTGTGTTCCTGCGGCACTGTCAGGCTGATGTCTGTGCTGAGGTGTACTCCGTCATTGCCGCATATATTCTTCTTGTTGGTGCTGTTGTGGCTGACGATGCGGTGCCTGTTGGCGACCCTGTCT
>JAUMHD010031586.1:0-22429 GCA_032359135.1 Ulvella scutata | reverse complement strand
TATATATTCGCACCAGATTGGCACTTTGTCGACGGATAGGCTCCTAGCACACCACACCATTCCGCGCGAGCGCGTGGGAAACAGCTCATATTTTGTAAACTTAGAGGACTTTCTATGTCTCGAAGTGCGGTTTTAGATGACATGATGCTGGCGTGTGAACGTGCACATCCACGAAAGGCAGCACCCAGCTTGATATTAACAGTATGGCAGAAAAAGAATTTAATCTAATGCATCGACTACATGAAGTGTTCACAAGCTGCATGGGTTCGCAGGACGTTGTCCGGCAAATAGGTTCATCGCCAGCACACACCAGTACAACTCAACGATAGCACCCGTGGAAGAAATGGAACCTATTTTGAAAACCACTGCTCGCTCCAGACGATTCTGGAAACTTTTTTTCACGCAATACAGGTCGTAGTGTCTGTGATATGCCAGCAATAATCTGTTGGATTTCTGTCTGTAGATCTATAGCGAACCTTTCGTTAAGAACCTGGACAAACACACACTATGCAGAATCAACGTGCGAAGAAAAGCGGAAGCTTTTCTTTGCACACCAAGAGGCTGAGTCTCGCGAAGCGCGCGAAGCTTTGTTACACAAGAAAGTATGGCCCAGGGGCTACAGAGTGAGCGGGGATGAAAACAAACATTATAACCGGAGGCTCAGGTGCCACTATCAGGTCTATCGATGATGTCAAGCAGGTTTTCAAAACACAGGTCTCCACGACCACAATCCCAAAACACTGGTGCCTAAAAGTATGTTTTCCGGAACCGCACACCTCGACAAACCCAGAAAGAGATCAGGCTTCACCGCCGCAAAAGGAGTGGCCCGGAGCAGGATAACAACGAGCAACACGGGACCAGGAGGCAACGCGAAAAGAGTCTGATGCATGCCTTTCAGCACCGAGTTCTTCCAGATATAATGCTGACCAGGACGTTGCCAAGTGACTGCATAAATTTTGCGATGGTCAGGAAGGGTCCACTTCAGTACACTAGAAAGACAATATTCCTGCTTCTCGCGTACGAGTGCTGTCCGGTTTTTGAGCTGGAGCATAAAAGCGTTGAAATATGAACCAATATTAATGAGACTCTTGGTAGAGTAAGTGGGGACCACCTTGTTCTCACCAGAATGCTATGTATTCAGGTGATGGCTGGTTCAAATGTCGAGCGCATGGTATCTGAGACATTGAGTTGCTAGATTTATGCTACGAACGTGTGTATGGAAAGTACATGCGAGGAGAAGGCCGCTAGAATCCCGCAGGCAACTGAAGCTCCCATGCATATATCTCGAATATCTTCTTCGCGGGTTCAGCAAGAGCTCGTGCATTGATTATTTGCTTCCTGAACTGCAGTCCCGTCACATTGTACAGCAACGTTTCTGCATGGGCTCACCACTTGCAGAAAGAATTTGTGGAGTTGAGACCGCTTGTGCTGAAGGAGAACTTCTTTGGCTGGGGATGGCAGAGGAAACCACACAACCTTTCAAGGGGTGTGAGAGTGCGCTGCTCTGTGGCAGTAAACCAGGTGACATGCATTTCCGACTCAAGCATTCGTTCAGCCAATGGCAAATGCGTGTTATGAAAACGAATTGTCACCGGCCCGTGGGTCATGGAAAAGTCGCAGCGAGTTGCAGGTGTAGGCTTCACTTTTCTCGGGGAGTGTACGAGTTTCTGCTGGGATGTAGAAATTGTCAATTATCGTGCATGTACAAGAAGCAATGTCTGTACTCAGTCCGCAGACGTTCAGACCTAACTGCATTTGTAGGAGTTCTGAAGTTGGTACAATTTGCCGTTCGCAAGCCGAGATTGCAACCGTATGCCCATGTCGACACAAAAAACTGACCATGTGTACACATTGGATTGCTGTCATGCGAAGTTGATGGTGCATGAACGCGGGACTTGCTACCGTGTTTCAACTGCAAAGACAGAACATTTCATTCTCGAGTAGACCTTGGTAGGAGAGTTAAAACCACTTTTGTTTCCGTAGATGTTGCCTTGGTGACCAGAGCAGAGACATCAACTACTGTTAAAACACGGAGGTGGTCAGTTTACACAATTTTAAGATACGCTCGAAACATGATTCGCTACACTGAAAAGGTCTCTCATCAATGGCTGAACAGCACTATACAGTGTCCAAGTTCACTACGGAACCACACACAACAAGCATTCTATGCATATCACTTTACAATACACCTCTGTAAGCAAGAGTCGAGGCAATAATCTTGCCGCTGGTCAGAATGCAATCTTGAGCTCCGTTCTTGAGACTTCGATTCTAGAATTGAAGTCAGAGACGAGCAGACCTGTTGCATATGGCGGTGGACACTTGATATGCATGTCTAATCAGCATCCACTCGGGCAGCTGGGGCTCATTTCAACACTTCGGCAAACATAGGGGGTTGCCTCGGAGGCCGAAGATTCCCGTTCCTGGTCTAAGGCTGGAAATGACAGCAGCCAAAGTCAATTCAATGCGTGACTTTTTCGTTCTGTAAATGGCTGAAATGGGGACAAATTAACTCTGCGACCTCAGGCTTCCTGAATATTAAGCAAAATAATCGTTGTGAATGCATCCATCAACCCCATATAAGGCTGCACCATTTTCATCCTGACGCTTTGCGCAACATGGCGATCCCGAGTACATTTTTGTGGGAAGAACGATAAAGTTGGAAAATCTGCCAACTGGCTTCACAGATGATACCTGTTCTATTCGACGTTGTATGTTGTTGGCAACAATAAGTTTAACAATTGGTTGTATGACATTTTGATGACTCTGAGGGCTCAAATGGTGCAGTTTTTTGTCAGTGGTTAAAGCGGGTTGTCACTGACTCAGCACACCATATACACCATATACATTGAACTGGCATCTGGAGCGCCACCCCATCCATACCTCGTCAATAAAAGTGCATATTTAGCATCATAAGTACGTAGTGTATCATTCTGATCCACCACTGTGGCTGGAAAGTGCCATTCAGGCACTTTTCCCGAAATATTTTCTGACAGTCAGAACGCCCTCTATCTTTTCATATGTTGCGCGAAGCGTCAACAGTGCAGTCTAACACCAAATTTGTTGAACCATGATGAATCATCATCTGTATAATCGTTTCTCTTCTAGGGTTTCCTACCGCATTATTTTGGGATGTGACCTCCAACCGATGAGACAGGTATGCGCAGTATCGATGAAGGAATATCCGTACCATGTCTGTGACAACATTGCATGCACAATACGGAAAAAACTCTCGCAGATGCGACATGCACCATAATTATTGGCATTTTCTGCCAAGAGTGCCCAACCATGCGTTGGATAGTTGATTATAATTCCAAGAAGCAAGTTGGAAAAAGTGAAACAAAAGGTTCAAAAACGTGGCAGGAACAACAAAGAGGTACCAAAACCAATATCCTACTGCAACTTCTTCTACCGCTGCGTCTCTATGTTACACTCAAGACGAAAGGAGTCGAAACTATGTATTGCATACTCCGGAGATTTGTATGTACACTATGGGCACTCTCTGTAGCGTGTCTAGGCTGTCTCTGTTATACTTCGGGTCCTTTTCATTCATGGTACGTGGTGCCATTTTCAAGCGCCTTCAATCTATCCGAGCTGATGCGGTCGTTCATAGTTTACGGTCATGTGTGAAGGGTACCATTACGAACCGATGAGGGCAAGGGTGCGAAGTGGTTTGGTGCCACCACGTACATGTCGACGGTCTAGACGCGCAGCACTTTGCACGCCACCGCCTGAATCCGAGAGGTTTTCACGTATCGATTGTTGTTGATGTGTCTTTCCCGATCAAACACAGCTTAACTCGACTGCCCGCCATGGGAGCAAACCCCTGCAGCGCGCGGCCCGGCATCTGCATGCTTGTGCAGAGTTAACGCGGTAGTTAGGATGCTTCATAACGTCAAATAACATCAAATAGTCACTTCCGGAACCTTGGGGACGGAACCGCCGACCTCTTGATGCCGACCATGAACTTGGAGTCGGGGCACCAACCAAACGAGCCTGTGGTACGACTGTGATCGCAGTCGGTGACCACTGCGACGAAGCTGAATAACAACTCCGCCGAAGGTGGGAAAACAGAAGCATGTCTCAAAGCCTGGCATCATTACCCGTTAGAAGGAACAGTCCAGCTAGAGCTGTCTTCTTAACAGTGAAATGTCCTCGTTGCAGTGATGTTTCGAAACGTCTGAACATTACATCGCACCACGAACATGTGCAGCCGCACACAGCGCTAACGTCACACAACTGAAGGCTGAAAAGTGAAGGATATACTGTGTCGTACGGGAACCAAAGATCGCTGAGCCGTCGAATTGAACTGCTGGAGTTCTGGACGCAGAACACTTGAGCGATGGCGTGCACAATGTGGCATCTAGTCTGGAATGAAGTGGATAAATGAGATGTACGACCATCCCGAGTACATCACACACTTATCTACCATGCGTTCAGAGGCCGTTTTTGCCGTCTGCTGGCTCATCACGAATACGCATTCAACGCACAAAACCAACCCACTGCACAGAATTGCGCTGAACCCCAGCAGCACGTTCATATTCTCATCATGTGCGAGAGTACTAGTTTATTGTGGTTGTGGCTACTGTCTCAATAAATCAACTGCATCACACGAGGACACGAGGCCGTGAGCACGAACATTCGGGGTGTCCACCCAGCAGGAAGGTAATGATACGGAGAGGGTATGGAATGCATTGCTGTGCGGTGGATTATCATGTATATGTGGTACTTCAGTATACTGAAAGATTCACAGGACAGCCGCAGGCTTCGTGACGATCCAGAAGATGGCACATATCTGTTCTTCTAGATCGTCGGTACAGCTGCGAAACATACATCAGATCCAAGAACAGACTTAGAATAAGACCACTCTGCCCTTTTCCATTATCTGAGCCCGTGAATATTCAGCAAGGTTACAGTCACACGTACGTCAGCAACGTTGCGCGGGGGCCCGCGGGAGGAAAGTCCATGTTTTCAATCGCGGGCACTCGGGTTATTCCCTGTTTGACAGGTTTCGACCCTCGGATGCTGATTTCGTATGTTGTGAATCATGTAACGTGGCTGTCGGCGCCGTAGAGCTGGAAGTGCAGATTTCAGGTACACAGGTAGAGCTCTAAATTAGCCGGTTAGGATTGATAAGCAAAAAAATCAGGATTCATTTTCACCCTCCTAATCAATAGCTAATCCACATTTTGGGATTTAATCAATGTCTGGTTAGCCCTACCTAATGACATTGATCATGATTAGTTCTAATCCTAATTAACTGTTCACCTACTTGATAATCAATTATTCATGCAATTTCGAGGAAACAGACTGGTGCAATGTTGTCATTGCAGTAGACAAAAAGGACTGCTCGCTCGACAATATAGCAACAACAGTCGTTCTCTTGCATCGTCCTGCTAGATCGGCTGTGGAGGTACCTTCAGTTTCACAACACTTTGAGGTTCACGTACAATACGGGGCCCTTTGAGGGCGTTTTGGACCGGATAAACTGATTGGGCGACTGAGGCAACCCGCAACCTGCCATGCATACCCTTTTGCAGCTTTTTTGGGGAATGTTGTTTGCCGGCGGCGCGCTTTTTTCCAGCTGATTGGCAGGTTGATCCCTCAATTTGACGGTTTTTTTCGTTGCACCACCAGATGGAATCCCTGGCCCTTGGGACATACAGGTATTGTCGCATAGGTGCCCCCAGGCCCATTAAGAATCCCCAAACTGTGTTTAAATATCCCCAAAGTAACCAGAACATAATCAAAATCTTCTGTCTAAGGGTGCCAATTAGGGTCTGTATTAATTGATAATCAACCTGTAATCAATGCGAAAACGACACACTCAGGTATTGCTTAGGTATTGCTTAGGACCACTTATTAACCTGTTATCATTGTTTTTGGCCCTTTGTGCTAATTAAAGATTGATTATCGCCTAATCAATGACTAATCGACCTCCTAGACATCCTAATTAAGAGCCCTAAGCATGGCTCTGCACTTTGTGCGCACACAACTCTCGGCTATATAGAATAGTTTCGAGTATTTTTGTCGAGGGTGCTACAAAGAGACGCAGCAGCAGGAGAAATTTCAGCAGGATAGTGGGTTTGCCAATTTTTTGCCTCTTCTTCAACCATATTTTTTACCTTTCTGCTCAACTATCGGAAAGCAGGCATATGTGGCAGAAAGTGCCAGTGAGTATGGCGGTGCATGTCGCATCCCCCCGGGTGCTCTTTGTTTTGCGCATTCAAAATTGTCACAAAAATGGCGTGTTTATTTGCTCATCATTGATAGCACATCGACAGCACATACCTTTCGCATCGTCTTCGGGTGACATATCTGACTCAGGCAGTAGGGTTACCCGGAAAAGACAGTATTAAACTGGCGATAATTCATTGTGGCTCACTTTGGTGTAAATGGGAGTGGACATTGCCATTTACAACGATGTATTTGGCGTTCATGCACGGTTCATGAGGTCGCTGAATTGATTTTTAATAACATTGATTTACAGTGTGAGTAAATAACACGTTTACTGGACTTTGCTTGCTGTAATTTCCAGTCCTAGCTGAAAGAGAACAGCATTATGCCCAACCATGCAGGCTATACGATAGTCATAGCTAGGTGAATAAATACGTCTGCCAAATTACGCATACAGGCCTACTGCTATGCACATTTTGCGAACCACTTCCCTTCCGTCCTCAGCGCAATTACACTTGCTGGTTGTGAGTGACCACTGCCGTTCAGCAGTCGAAGCTCGTGATGAAAGGTTGTCTGCTTCCAGGAACTGTTAATCTGCCCCCAGGAACTTTGTCATGTGTCCATCCTCAGTGAGGCTCTTGTATATCTGTGACAGTGAAAGGTCCACTTCCTCAACTGCTGGTCGCTCATTCGCCTCAAGGAGCGTCATTTTCTGGATCAGGTCGGTAAGCTCCTTTGGACTTGCTCCTTCAGGAATAGGCATCTGTTGCTCTGCAAAAGAGAATCCAAGATCAGCTTTAGCCGTCGATTAAGTGACGCTGGATTACAATTCCCAACCGAACTCGGAAAATGGTCTCGTTGGATTCTGATGGCAGTGCCCGTTTTCGTTACTGCCATTAACAATCAAATATACCCGCATCCAAGGAGGGAAAGAACGCACTTTCCACGAACATGATTTGAGACAGCTTAGTAGCGTCGGCGTCGCCATATGGGTTTGAATTGGTCAATGCGAACAGTAGTGATGCGCCCAGTGAGTAAACATCACTCTCGCTCGAGTGCGCATGGCCTTTGATGCACTCTGGAGCCACGTATCCATGACCGGCGCTTGCTAAGCGTCCTGGCAAATGAGATGTGAACGCGAAGTCGATCAGACGAACCCCGTGCCGAGGATCAGAAAGACCAGCAGGAATAGGTGCCAGCAAAATGTTTCGTGGTCTCACATCACCGTGAAACTTGCCAGACGTCCTGTAGACAGCCCTGAGGGCATCCGTCATCATGAGGCCCAGCATGACCACGTCAATTGCCGGGAGTCCTGGGTTTCCAAGCACTTCCTCAGCTTCACGTACGACTTCAATCAAAGAGCCAGAGCATTTCTCCATGATTAGCCTGCGGACAATCACCAATTCTGTCGGTATGTATCTTTTCTAGGCGCAGTATCTGGCTATATTCAAGCAATTCTGCAACCGTGGCTACCTCCAGGTTTCTAAAAGTCCGAATGCCAACCAATAACTGAACCCGCGTACGTAAGACATTCTCTTCCAAAACGGAAGGGTAGTAAATAGGCATGAACCCAAATTTCCAAAGCAATTGACACAAAAGAGCGACCGATTCAGTCGAATGGCACAACAGCCCCATCAAGAAATTGCGTGGTGATTGCAATTATACCGTAGTTTCCAAATACGTTCGACTGTTGAGAATCGTGTTATGGGACAACACCACACCGGCGCATGGAAAGATTTGAGAATTCAGTTCAAGTCATGTTTCACCACTTCACAAGTGTTACTTGATGTGCGGGGGAACCTTGGGTTTCGGATGTGATTGTCGTAACTACAGATGTTCGTATCTCGCGTCTTGTTTTGCGAGCATCTGAGCCGTTCAACAATAGTTTCTCATTTGATTGTGCGTTCCGTGTGTGAATTCCCGTATGGTGGTTAGGCTGCTCGAGTAGCTTGTCATAAACTGGAAGCCAATACATACAGGAACAATGACCGGCGCCCTAAAGGGGCCGAAGACCGGCAGGCTGCTTCCAGGTGCCGGACGCAAATAAAAAAAACAAGAGTCACAGTTTGGTTCCCCGATATCCGAAACAAAGAAATGCTGAACGAATGGTGCTGTCGGATCACGAACCTGTGAATATCAGAGTTGGCGAAACGGCCTTTCGTAGTCTGGTGTGTTTTCCACGCTAACTTTGAAAATGCATAGCTCATGATCACCCCAGCCGCTTACTCATGCATACGCGCATATTCCACTGGAAACGATTCGTTGTGGCTCCATGTGGTCCAGGCGTTCATGAATTTGCTACGTCTTGAGGTACATAAGCAAGGTCCACAGGCTATACCAGTTGGCCCAGTTCAGAGTAACGCGAATCTGGGTGTCCGCCCCTGAAGTGGGGACTGAGATGTGCAGAAACTCAGAACTTGATGTTAGTCAGTGCTTTGCACACGTGTGGTGCCTACAATCGCAGCGTTCGCGCATTCTCGTCCCCCACCACACCTTCTCGTATTGCGGATGTGGCGAAACTTTCTTCTTGATAAATTGTGAGGTATACTTAGCACGATTGTGGCTTGAGTAAATGTACACTCAGCACACTGAGCACACTGAGAACAACCTAGGTGGCCTCCTGCACTGCCAGTTTGTTCATTCGCGCTTTCTCCGTTTCTCAAAATACGAACTTGTTCTATACTGGGCGTAATGCCGTTGTGTGGCCATGGGTGCATCGACACGGCCGTGCGATTCGGGCCCGCGGCAGGAGTCGCGAGTCGGTATGACGACTCGGTAAGTGTCAGGGGGTCGGTAGTATGACTGGGTGAATGATGTGCAAATGGACGATCCGCCAAGATAGCCAAGTTCACACCAGAACCTGAAAGCACACCAGAGCACAGCAGCATCATACTTCTCTTCTCTGATGCAAGCACGCACACCGCATCGGAAAGTATGTTGCAAGATATCTTGGAAAATATCTCACCTTTAGGTTGCATGATACACGTGTCAGAACTGCCATGCTCAGTTTAGGGCATGTCGAAGGTTGTGCACACCTCCGAATTCAAACCCCAAATTCGGTGTGTATGTGCAGAGTTTCAAAATAGCACTGTACAGGTCAAAAAAACGTTTTAGGACGTCTTCTAAGGGGGAGTAGGGTAATAGGAGTAGTAATAAAAAGATATGAAAGTAAATGGTGTTGAACGCGCGCGCGACAGAGTTCTTTCCAGAACTTTTTTCGCTCCCCAAAACCCAGTTGAAACCCTCTTACCCTTACCTATAGATGCATGCCGGTCAACAATACCTTTCCTCGCAAAATTGTTTTGCCTACCCATGCCACGTAAGGTGTCATCCAAAAATAAGGAATCCGACTGTTGACAGGGAAGCCAGTAAAGAAGGCGAAGAAATCGCAGAAAAAAAACCAGCACTTCAACGCAACAGCACAAGCACACAATCCTTTCCCATGATTCTTCCACATCAACCTCAATTTATGTCCTCACCTACTACCCTTAATTGACCAAGTGGCATTTCCTGCCAAAGCGTGTTTCTGTTTGGCCATCCTTGCATGAATATTGTATTTATCAACGCAAAGCATTAGGATCAAAACGGAACAGCCATATATGCCCTAGTTGAAGTGTGTTGTCGGTCATAATGTTGCCCTGATAAAGATTACGTGTATATACGTCCGGGAAGATCGAACGTACCAACACTCTTTCTCACCCCAAGAGATGCCATATACATCACACACATGTGTGTTTGTACCAGCGATAAAAGCTGTCGTAGCCACACTTTTCAGCTCTTCCTGATACTCTTGTCCAGCAATAGACACCGAGACTTCTTTAACAGCCACTTCCTTCCAACCTGATTCTACCTTCATCCTGCCCTCGTATACAATCCCCCCGGCTCCAGTAGCTATCCTTTGACCCAGGACAATAGAGCTTCTATCCAGAAATGGTATCTCCATACTTGCCTGGAAACTCGACACAATTCCGGACAGCAATCCGGGCCGCTTCTTAATATGTTCACAACACGCTCGGTGAATTATACTGTGGCACGTGGTGCAACAACAGTAAGGGTGACGCATGTGTGAGGCACACATCGTCGATGCAGAAATAACCAGATTGTTGTTTCTGTGATCAAACTCTCTAGACTGCTAACAACGTCTGTGTCATACTCTCACACAAGTCGTGAGCAACACAGGTAAGCTCAGTGACGGAGCGATTCGCTATGGCATCACAACCGCTGCAGCGCTAGTTGATGATGATCTGGCAGAAAGCACAGCAGAATAGCCTCACTTCCTTCACAAAGGTGTACGCACCTTTGCTGACAAAGACAGTGCTGAATGAAAACGTATGTGCGTCTGTACTATGTTTCGAGTTAGAAACCCTGCTATACTGAGGCTTCAAGTTGTCGAAACGTGCAGGTTGGCGACATTAAGGAGTGGAGCAACAAGTTGGAGCAGAAGTTCAGACCTGCAGAGAGGTATATCCAGAGAGGTATATTTCGAACCCTCCATATAGACCGTGCGACTGATGCGACAATGGTCACTCCTGGAGGGCACACCATCGGATGCCCGTAGATGCATGAGAGATGGGCAGCTTGGCGGGCCATCAGCATTCGCGGTTGATCCGAACACCATACTAGAGAAAGACAATGCAGTTTTGATCGAATTGAGACTCGTTTATGAGGACTCGAAGTCACGTATTGATACTGCATGGGACCGCAAAGGAAATTTTAGCTGTCCACAATTTGCGCGCGACGCCAATCTCACTACAGGGTTGGGGACTTCCTTGGCATCTGAGATGTGTGCATGAGACACTGTGTGTTCTGTTCGAGGACAGCTTTTGCATTATCTGCCATCTCGTGAAATATGCCTGCGAATTGCGGTTCTGAAGCCCGGCACCTTGAATCAAACTCTCCAGGGCACAGCACGTTCCACCACACATTCAGAACTATTCCAATGGTTCCAACCAGTGTTGCACACTCCCTTCTGAGGGTTTTGGGTTGTGATGCGATTATGGCAAAAAAATCCCCCCCCCCCCCCCCCCCGTATCGCTAGCTTAGCGATAACGGGGTACTTCTGACACGTGTTTATCGCTTCGCTAGGGATACAGGGGTGAAAGGGCACAAAAAGTATCGCTTCCTGAAAACCACTTCATGCTTCTGTTCAAGGCAATGTACAATGCTGGTGGGCATATTAAAGCTGTTCATGACTCTGGCACATACATTACATCACCTGTCCATCAAAATCAGCACCTGCATCAAGAAGCGTCGCATACGAAAAAGTGTTCAGAGTGAACAAGACTAGCGTATAAACCTGGACACACGTCTCTAGATCGTTGGGAAGGTCATTCTTTATATAGTTCATAGCAGAGAAGACCCTCTCATCGGCCACATTACCACTAACCACTGTCAATGCAAGCTCTGCAGCTCTGAACCACTCTGAGCACAATCTCTTCACAGTATCCAATTGGGCCAAACTGCGCCAAAATAAGACAACATGGCGTACATCCTTCGTTGTGCCTGCCGCCACCAGTTTGGCTCGGTCAACTGCAAACTTGAAAACGTTTTCTCGCTGCTCATAGAGCTTCTCTTTGTCTATGAGAGGTTTGCGCTTCTGCTTCTTACTCCCGAAGCCCCCTGCCCATTCACAGCACCTTGGTCGACGATACGTTCGGCCGGAAACCAAGCTCACAGAACTGTGTAACGCCCATACTAATGACATATTCGGACAGTACTCGTTCTCTAGTGCACGAAACTATCTGTCTGCACTTGTTTCCGTGCCGGATCGGCAGTCTTCTACTCTTCTTTACACTGCGCACTTGCACGAGCACTGGAAGAGGCACCGCAAAGTCCTGGAACACGAACACGCCCTGCAAAGAACCTGATGCGTTACGATTGTACTGCTGTGCGCTTCAGCGGGCGCATGCGCAGGAATCATTTTTCAGCACAGGCCGATGTTGCATCAAAAATCACAAGATGACTCAGAACACATTGACTACAATGGCTCCGTTCAGTTCACCGCGAAGCACAACGCGAAAGAAGTATATCAACCGCTGCCTTAAAATGTGATATATTATGCAACGTTGATGGGCTTCTTATGCGCCTTGCCACGTCGTTGTCCAACCTCAAGCAGGCCTGCAAATCAGACAAACTTGGATCCTTGCAATAAAAGTTCAGCAGCACGTTAATTGTATCATTAGGGCTACTCTGGGGAAGCAGTGGGTATGCACGAGTCCGTACCGGTACCGCCACGACGCTGGTACATTGGCTTGCTGGAAGGGAACATGGCTTGGAACCGCAGCAGTAGGACTCGGAGCCATCCTTGGCTGTACAGCACCACAAAGTCCGTATGCTGCGAGATTGGAAATTGTGGATGCACTCTGCTGATTTTAGTTGCAGCCAGCAACACGATGGGTGCTGGGCATCTCTCTCTGGCTAGAGCTATGGAAATAATAGCTTGGAAGAAGCACGGCAGGCTGCAAGTCCTGCAGGACTTGCAGTACGATATGCTGCAATGGCTACATTGGATGTATGTGCTGCATCAGCTGTGTGGAAGGCTGCGTGGCAAAATCAACAGCTGGATGGATGGTGCCAAGCACTTGCCTGCACGTAACCGGCTCTAAAGCACAAAGTTTAGGCTTCTTGTGCTGCTGTCTTGATGAGGACAAGTTCATCGTTTAACGGTGCACTCTATTTGAGGCACAGGTGTGTTTCGCGCTGCAGCGATGGGCGTCATGCTTCTGCAGCGCCTGAGCAGCATTGGCAAAGCCCTGCTTGTATGCTGTCACCACTACTGACTGCTTTCCTGCCACCTGCACCTGGAACTTGCTGCCACTTGGAACCTGATGATCCTGCGTGCATGTTGTAGTTGCAGCGTTCCTGCTGCGCCGCTGTGTACAACTCTGCTTCTCAAACTTCTTCTCCAGAAAGCTCTTCTTGCGAGCTGAAGTGCAGTCACCTTTCTTCTGAAAATTTCTGCTTCCAACTGTTGCCTCCCCAGCTGAAATGTGCTGGCAAGTGCTCAGAATGGCTTTTAGCTGTGCAATGTACGCTTTCGGACCGGAATTGAAATTCATGGAAAATTGAATGACGAAGTTGATTCACAGCATCGACGAATGTGTTCAAGTGTCACCGCAGGCATGCTATTCGGCCGTCCAGGGCACGTATACCCTGGAAAATGGCCCACTGATGTAAGTCTGATATGTATGTTGTGGAGACGACAAAGGATCTTCTGGCAATACACAGGGATGTCATGATAATACACTTTGAACTTTTGGAGCAGACCTTTTGAGCATGAAATCGCTGTACAAAGCAGACGCACCATCAAGAACGATACCGCAGCTGTCGTATCTAATCCCCAGAAGTCGAAAGCTTGGTTCTCTGCATCTGTATGCTCCAACCAGCACTTGAGCCATGCTATGGATGCCATGAGGATGAACTCGCCATTTGACGAGGCAGCGGTGAACACTTATTGCAGCGTAGTCCTTCGGGAAACCAATCCTGGATGAATGTATGCACGATCCCCGTCTGGAAAGGACGCAGCGATAGCTCCTCCTGAGATAGCGCATCGAATGTTTCCCCAGAGTACCATAGCAACCCAGATGAAATTATTAAAACCGAATATTCAACAAGTACAATGTCATGGCATCCCACTGGAACATATGATGCTACCTGTTACTGTACCGTACAATTTCTGACATGAAATGCCAGAAGCTCCCTACAGTACATGCGTGGAAAATAACCGATCGTCTGTAGAAAATCATTGGAGTGTACTTCCGTGCTTACTAGCGGGATGCAATAGCTTGTAGCACGGTCACATGGCTACTTCAAGCATGGCCAAAAACCAGCCAGGGACAATTTTGCAACTGATCAGTGCTCAACACGCGAACCCACATCTTGGAAAGCACCAGACTATAGCGAGTTGGCTTGTGAAAAACACTTCAGTACAAAGAAAGAAACACGTCGCATGCATTGGGCATATGTGACAGAAGGGGCTGTCTACACCTAGATCAGGTTCGCGCATGTAAACCGGCTACACCACTAGTAAAGATCGATCAGAGACACTGAGGGACGTCTTTCTCTGGTCATCCTCAACGCAGGGAACTTTACAATTCTTCCTCGCCCACCGTAGCACGTTTGTTTCGATTTGAGTTCGTCACAGCCTTGCTCGTATTCGTCAAGAAAGCGGGATCCTGGAACATTCGAATCGAGCTAGTATTGTTTTCAATTTGGCAGGAGATGTTTCAGGCGCCACTGTTGCATGTACCTGCACTGGCTGCTGGGTACAGGTGGTGTACTGCAGAATGATTGAAACCAGTATTCTTGTTGGGGGGTCGTCAACGCATACACACGTTCATGACATCCTTCACAGATCTGGTCTGAACTTGTATCCTCTGAGCTACACGGGAATCCTGTGAATTGGCAATTCTCCTTTCACGTCTACAAGTGAGCACCCTGTAAAGTCTGTAGCTGTGTATTTGGGAAGAGATGACGTTTGAATACCAAAGCATACACACATCTGCGACTGCCATTCATCTTGCTTCAAAGCACAGTCAATGATGTCGCAGAACAGAAGAAGACCACGAACAGTGCTATCAGCAATGGTTGACAAGCCCAACCTCGCAGCTCCACCCTACTGCTTCGAACTCATTGCTGGACCTTGTGCATGAAGGGAAAGCATGCATCTTGTGACTTATATCTATCACCAAGGCGGCAGTACATGCCCGGGTGTGATGTGCCTGTGCAGGAGGAAGCGCTGCTGTGAAGAAGCCGGTGTGGGGGCTATAACCCCTGGACGCAGAAGAGCCGCAAGCCAGTCAGGGGGCTATAACCCTAGTGGACGTACACCCAAGATGCCAGCGCAAGACGTAGGTCCAGAATGTGCTTCCGGATTCTTTGCCCACGGGGTTTGTTGCCGGTTGCTCCATGTGCTTGATGTTCTCTAGCTGTAGCGCCGTTGCGAATGTCTTGCTGAGCGAACAATCTCCTGCCGTGCCATGTGATGGATGTACGTCTGTAACTTTACATACATATTTCCTGTCTTGCAGCAGAAGAGGCATGAATCAATACAATTCTTGATGATAGAAGACAGGAAATATGAATTTTATTGTCACTTTGAAAACAGCAAGGGAAGGCTTAGTGTGTCCACTTCGATGGCTTTGAAGAGCAAAAACCTCGTAATATCAACTGATTTGCCAAGTGCAATCGATGCGCCTATGCATTCTGATCCGAAGGTGACAGTATGGAAAATAAATGTGAACCATGGCTCATGAATTGGAAATCACGACAAAGTTACCTGGATTCAAAAGTTCTTATGCCAGTCCCAAATTTGCAGCTGCGGTAGCGTGCAGTTTCTTGTGGGTAGGCAGTGCATCGTTCCCGACAACGCTTGCACCAGATATGTCTCGCTGCCAAACGCGTTTCATTCAAACTCTTTTTATGTGCAGCACCATAGCATGTTTGCAACATGGCCGAGCGAACCACATTTCGACGCACTCTGCTACCTCCAGTGATACTGCTTTCCGGGGGGCTTTGCAGCGTGCCTCCGATGGCCTGCAATACAAAGCTGACAGCAGCCGGCCAAACAGCGATGGCCATATCGCAGGAGTGAAGAAGCTATGGCAACATGATGTGAGCGCTGCCGGGAAACAGGTGCGGGACTGCTATCTCGCACGCGTTTCGTATCCTTTGAGTCAGTGTTTGCACGCTACTCCCGACAGTGCACGTACAGAAGAAGTACCATAGCCATGTATCCATCACACTGATTTCATTCATCTCGTTGCAAGAGGATGGATCATCATAGAGACGTGTCGCGCACAGTAGAGTGTTCAAGAGCACAGGAGGTTTTGAATCCGCTGTAAACACGAGTGCTCCTTGAGAGATGGATGCCGCAAGCGCAGAATCGAGCATATGGAAATGGATACGTTACTTCAAGTGGCTGCAACTGATTATGCGGGAATAATCTCGGCAGTGCAGTAGCCTCTGCGTTTGCACTGCGTGTACTACGCACGTTATCAGAAAGACAAAAAACCTCATTTCACCAGTACCATAAAGCCCACTTTCGCCAATAGTCTCGCGCCCTGGAATCACACTTTTCAGCCTCACTACAAGCACAGGAAAAACAATGTCGTTGCAGGATGGGGCCAAGGACCCATGGGGCGTTCTTTTAGAATCCCGCTCTAATGACAACTTAAGCTCACCCGGAGATCTATTACCAAATAGAAGGACAAGTGTACTCGTAGACGGTAGCGGTTTCATTGGCAGGGAAGGAAATGGCGGGCTACCGGAGCCATCAGAGCCTTCAGCTCCCTCCACTCGAGGAGCAGCTGCAGGCCCCACATACGAAACAACACCTGAACCATCATCATCGCCAAAACCTCAAGATGTCTCCTCCACATCAGCTGTGGGTATGGTGGTGTTATATATCCAGTGTGCAATCAGTTCCTGGTCTGAACTTATTACATCCAGATCTGTGATGGACGTGTCTGTGCAAGAGATCCTGACATGGTACATCACAACGCTGTGGTCTCTGTGCTGCATGGCGGGGGCATTGATATGTTGGATACCTCTTGTTGTCATTCCTGTTGCTTGTATCTGCAGCCCTCCTGTGGAGGACCAGACATCGGCAGCTCATGAGGTCTGGGAGATGTTGTTGACCGGCGTACTTGTGGCAACTTCGATCGTGGGCGTTGGCTACTTATCGTTTGTTCTTCACCAGGGGCCTATTTGGATGATGTTGCTCTTGTTATCGAGCATAGCTTGTATCCAATTCTTTTCGCTTCAGGCCCCTGGCCCGAGCTTTTTGGAGTTCGTGTTGGTGGTGGTGCTGGCACCAGTGCGAAGAAATTTCAACAGCTTGACCTGGTTTTCTCATTCTCAGGAAGCAGCATAATCGTATTGCTAGGTATCTCGTTAGGGCTGTGATGCCGTCACTACACCCAGGCATGCAAGGCGCACGAATCTCGGACACAGCGTATTTGAATTCATATGACTACGTACTGCAGCACCCTGCAAAAGCCTTTGTTCAAGATCCCTACAATACCTCTCACACAGTCCACACACTTCAGAGGGCATGCATGGGCCAGGCAACGAGTGTCAAAACTCCAGAGTACCGTGTACACACTGCCATTCTCTTGCTAAACCTTCTTTCTATAGCTGCGCACACGTTCCGACATCAGGCGGCTGGTCATGCTCATTGCCCTGAACGTTGAAATTCTCAAGGCTTTCATTTAGGTAGCTGAGATGGTTTGATAGCGTAACTAGGCGCCGTAGGTTCAGTACTCCCTGACATGGAGTTGGTATGGAGCAGACCACTTGCTTGTATCGCGCCATCGACTGGAACTCGTTGCCACGGTGTACATGTACAGGAGAATTTGGACTTGGATGACAAATTATATGGCCCATTTTGAGCGGGTCCTGAATCGTGGGGCCGCAAGAGTGGTGATGGGGCATGTTGGGATGTGCACCACACTCGCTCGCCACCCAACGACGACATGCCTCACGGTTGTAATACCTGCCACGTATATGTCGGTGACAGTTCAAGAAGGCTTCATCAAGTGAGCAAGTTCAGCTAGTGTGCTAATACCGACTTCACTACAACATCCATCACATGGCACAACAGATGCTTGTTCACTATTCGCAACGGCGCTAAAACTAGAGAACATCAACAACACACAAACGAACCGGCAACAAATCCCTTGGAAAAGGAAGTGGGCAAGTGAAAGTTCAAGAAGGCTTCATCACATCAAGAGCTTATCTGTATCTTCATGTGTGTTCACCGCAAGAATCCGAGTGAAGGCTGGCTTTTCAGCACCGTTCTCCCCTGCTTCAGTATTTTGATAATCAGTGCATATTGTAATTAGTGAAATGCAAAGTTCAATATGACGTGAAGCGTTGAAACCAGTGTTGCACATCTCACTTATTTAGCGCTTAATGAGAGATAAAAAATGCGGGACGGCAATATAAGCGAGAAACAAGAGGGTCCAGAGCGCCCTTCGGGAAAATTGTTTTTGGTTCCGTTTACAGTAATATCTCGTTAACCCGCCATTCGATTATCTGTTACGATTGCAGGCGAATCTACTATATCAGTGACATCATCGCTCCTAGTGGTAGAATACGATCATAACCGATCGGGCGCTTTTGGTATTAGCACAGAACCTATCATTATCCGTCACTCGCCTTTATCCGTCAGAAATGCTTGGGTACAAACCGTTCTCCATACAAATCTGGCGCTTTCATCCGACACCCCGTTATCTAGTCGCTCGCTAATCCGTCAGGCTCGACGCACATGTCCACACAAAATACCAAAAGGACGTGGCGTGCTTGGTGAATTGCAGCGAGTTGCACACCACAGGGGCACGCTGCCAACAGAGGAAGAGCTAGTGCAGGAAGAACAATTCATGAGCTTGTTCGGTGAAGATTAGACAGTACATGAGGAACTTTCTGATGAGTTAATCAACGTTGATGCAGCTTGTCAGAGTGCAGAACACAGATACCATAGATGCATGTGAGAGCGATGTTCAAGAGATCACAGACCGTGATTCAGCCATTCTTCATGCACGTGCTCTAGAGTATTTTCTTGCATCGAACCTTCAGGCGGTTCCTGCAGATCGGCTGTGTGTCATGACTTAACTTCAAAGACAGGTGGAGGCGGCAGCTTTTGGGTCAATGAATCAGACATCCATCTTTGCATTCATGAACAAGAAGGGCAATTGCAGAGCACTGTTGTGATTGTAGGTGTTTCAAGCAGTACGTGTTTGTCCCAGGCAGTTTACCTGGGGGTTTTTGTAAGTTTTGTGGATTCAATGCATTTTTGGCCGTTTTCTGTTATCCGCTATCCTGCTATAGTAAATCAGAATGTCGGATTAAAGTGCCATTCGTTTATCCGTCACTCGCCTTGGTCCGTCACCTATCGATGGGTGCACAGGTGCTCGGATTAACGAGATGTTACTGTATCGCTTAGCTAGCGATACAGTTGTAAAGCTTAGCTAGGAATAAAATAAATTCCTTCACTGAGAGATTATCGCTAAGCTAGTGATACTCTTCGGCACGAAAGTGCATTGTATCGCTTAAGCTCCTTGCTGCGGCTGGCTATAGGTTGGCAATATGGGTCGTACGCCAAAGCGCAAGTCAGACTATGATGGTCCACCCTGGGGTGTGCCCACTATAGGGAACCTCTTGGGGATACATCATAGTGATAGTGCACCAACCATTGATATTCACTCGATCGACGTAGAGCCTGTTGCGACCAATGACCGGCGTCCTAAAGGGGCCGAAGACCGGCAGGTTGCTTCCAGGTGCTGTGAAGTTGTTCAGGACGCAACAAAAGTCACAGTTTTGTAGTATTCCCCAATATCCGAAACCCAGAAAGGTTAAGGAATGGTGGTGCCCGATCACTAATGGGTGATTATCAAAGTCGTAGAAGCGGAGTTTCGGAATCTGGTGTGTGCTCCACACTAACTTTGAAAATGGGTAGCTCACGATCACCGAAGCCACTGACACATGAATACGTGCACACGCATTCGTGAGAGAATATATGTGGCTACATTTGTTCCAGACATTCATGAATTTAAACAGTATTTGCGACGTCTTTAGGTACATAAGCAAGGTCCACAGACCATACCCGTTGGCCCAGTTCAGAGTAACGCGAATCTTTGTGCCCAACTCTGGTGTGGTCACTGCGATGTGCAGAAACTCAGAACTCGATGTGAGCCAGTGCTTCGCAAACGTGTGGTGCCTACGATCGCAGCGTTCGCGCATTCCCGTCTCACACCACACCTTCTTCTATTGCCGCCGAGGCAAAACTCTCTTCCTGATTTATTGTGATGCATGCTTAGCTCGATGGTGATTTGAGCACATGTACACTGATCACACATGCGCGTGTACAACCTAGGTGACCTCCTGCAATGCCGTTTTGTTCATTCGTCGCTTTCCTTCGTTCTCAAACTACTACTGATCGTAACTACGGTTGTAATGCTGTTTGGTGGGTGCATCGACACGGGCCCGCGAACGAGTCGCGAGTAGGTATGACGGCTCGTTAAATGTGCGGGGTTCGGTATGACGACTCGGTAAAGGTCTGCAAACAGGGGGCTTTGCACTATGGGCAGTTCACCTCACTGGTGGGGCCGCGGCTTTCTGGAAAACCTTTTGGGGGTTCTGTCACCGCAGGGGGGCTCCCTGGGGCCCTGTGCTATGCGTTCACGGATAAAAATATTTTTCCCAGCGGACCGGAAATTTTCCGCCTGTTTTGGCATTTTCGACCGGAAAACGGGAAAAATGTCTGAAAGCGGCGGAAATTGTGGTTATGATGCCACATCTGACCCCTGCAGCACCTATGCACCCCAAATAGGCCATTTTTTGGCACTTTGGGTGCTTAGTTGCGCCAGACAACTCTACCGGATGACAGTGTCTACCTGAGACCAGACTCTGAGACCGCATTCATTGCAAGGCATAACCAATCATTGCAATCATTGCAAGGCATAACCATAACCAACTAATTGTGTGCCAACGGCTATGCGCATCGTTTGCGGATCTCCTGAATGTTACTGTGGTGTTTTGCTAGGAGTGAACATGTGGCATGGCTAGGATTGAACAGGTGCCATGCACCCATCACCTGAAGACATGCAGATAGTTCCATGTCACCCAATTGCAAACACTTTCAGAATCACCCTGTATGCTGTACCAACGTAAAGGGGTGCCTGTCATATTTGGGGTGCATAGGTGCTGCAGTGGTCAGATGTGGCGTCAGAACCACAATTTCCGCCGCTTTCGGATGTTTTCGTTTTCCGGTCGAAAATGCCAAAACATGCGCAATTTTCCAGTCCGCAACCCGTAAACGCAACTCACAGGGCCCCAGGGAGCCCCCCTGTGGTGACAGAACCCCCAAAAGGTTCTCCAGAAACCCGCGGCCCCACCGGTGAGGTGATCTGCCCATAGTGCAAAGCCCCCTCCGCAAACATATGATCCGCCAAGATAACCTAGTACACATCACAAGCTGAAAGCACTCCAGGGCACGACAGCATCATACTTCTCTGATGTAAGACACGCATACCGCATCCGAAACTATCTTGAAATGTTCTTTTTTTGTTGAAAAGTAGCTCACCTTTCGGTTGCATGATACACGTATAAGAACTGCCTTGCTCAGATTAGGGCATGTCTACGGTTGTGCCAAACCTTCCGAATTGACATATGTAAAGTTGCAGACGTACATCCATCACATGGCACAGCAGGAGATACCTTTCGAATTCAAAACCCAAATTCAAAGAAGTGTATATGCATGGTGTTCAACGCCTGCGCGACCTGGCGTTTTCCTGAAAAGGGGGGTGGGCCCAGTTGACACCCTACTTACGCTTCCCTATAGATGCCTGCCGGGCAACCATTGATGTTGACTCGATCGATGCAGAGCCTGTTGCGACCAATGTAGAGCCTGTTGCAAGTGCAGAGGGCACTGCTGCCGCAGCTGCCGTGGGTGCACCTGCTCCAAAGAAAGCTAAACGTTGTGTTCTTGATCGTGATTTGCCCATAATGTGCTATTTCGTGTTCAGGTAATAGAAATTGTCAGAGTCTGACCGCACAGTAGGAATGTTTCGGTGCATAGCTTGCGATGCTGGTGAAGAAACCAAATGGAGCACATACAAACAGGACACCATATTGAAGCATCTGGAAAAACCCTTCAATGAAAGTGGCGAGCTTGTTGAGCCCTCCGATCGCAATTCAGGTGCAGGGCACGCTTTAAGAGTACGTGAGTACGAAGAGAAGCTGAAGCGCCCAGGATCGCGGTATGAAACGCTATGTACTTACTCGACTAGACGATCACTCACGATCATATGAAACACGATCATATGATTCGGATCGTCTGTCTCGTGTCGGTCGTGCCGTCAATAAGCCGCGTGCTCAACCTGTATGCGTGCCCTGCAGAGACTCTGAAACGTCTCTTCAGGCTCTGCAACGTCGTGGTGACAACTTCAAGTTCGCCAGGCAGAGCGCTGTGCTCTGCACGTTGCTACATGGCCGTCCGATCCTGTGCTACGAGCAACTGAGTTCACGACAATGGGTGAAAGTTACAGACGTACATCCGTCACATGGCACAGCAGGAGATTGTTCACTCAGCAAGACATTCGCAACGGCTCTAGAGCTAGAGAACATCAAACACATGGAGCAACCGGCAACAAACCCCGTGGGCAAAGAATCCGGAAGCTCATTCTGGACCTACGTCTTGCGCTGGCATCTTGGGTGTACGTCCACTAGGGTTATAGCCCCCTGACTGGCTTGCGGC
>JAUMHD010031575.1:0-22435 GCA_032359135.1 Ulvella scutata | reverse complement strand
GTGTGTGTGTGTGTGTGTGTGTGTGTGTGTGTGTGTGTGTGTGTGTGTGTGTGTGTGTGTGTGTGTGTGTGTGAAACCAAAAGGTCATGATAGGTCTCGAACCGCTCGGCCGGAAGGCATGCTGAACAATTCATGCATAGCTTTCTTCGGTAGCTGTGAACCCCATGGAGCATGCATGCTTCACCACAGGGCTTGACGCGGCACGGCCATGCATGCAGGTGTGCATGCTGACGTGCTTCCCCAAGCTTCTGTACAACTTCATCTACCGAGGGGTGAGCTTGCGGGGCCTGCTTGATGACCCAGTGGAGATGGCACGGTATCTGGTGCAGTCCCTCCCTCCCGCATGCCATGCACTGTGCTGTACAAGTGTGATCAATCATGATCATGCTCACGCACGCCCAGGCAGATCATATCCCGCGAGGATCATATCCCGTTGGGGTTTAGCGTGATGTCTGAGTCTTTTTTTCATCTTCTGGATACATGCATGCATCCGACAGGCAGAGTGTGTGCAGGTGGCGAGGGATCTGTGCATCGCATCCACCTTCTGCAGGCACTTTTTCTGGCACACGCTGATGCTGTGGCCGTGGGAGCTGCCAGACGCGACTGTGCTGGTGCTGTCCACGAAGGACGCGCTGGTGCCGAGCGAGCTGGTCAAGAAGCAGCTGCAGTGCGGGCTGAAGGGCGGCCGCGCACACAAGGTGCGGGTGCTGGAGAAGGACCTTCACCACGGATACTTTTTGTTCTATCCCAAGTGGCAGGACACGATCATCAGCACGTACAAAGATGCAGTGGAAGAATGCGAGGCTGTGCCGGCTGCGCCTGTGCGCCGACAGCGGAGAAGAAGTTCGAATAGTGGGAAGGACAAGCGCAGCAAGCGTGCGGGGCCGCCTCAGGGGGCGAAAGGAGAAGCTGCATGCGGGGTGCTGCGGACAGCTTCTATGGGGTAGAGCAGAGTACATTAGATTCCCGCTTGTGCGGCAGGAGTGCCTTTCCCGTGTACTCAAGAATTGTTTTCAGAGACAAGTATGAACCTCCCAGAGTGTGTGGTTGCTGGTGTTGAAGAGGGCAGCCTGATGCTGTCCATGGCAATAGGCTGTCTGATGGTAATGATACAGAGCAACTGCCCAAGAGGGCAGCCAGTCATCGTATGGAAGCGGGTAAGAGAGCCCAGCATAAAAGGATGGTTTGGCACTTGTGCCAGGCACAGGGGCTGCCGCTTGCCCAGAACCACACGTCACTGAACAGTTCCACAGCGCTAGTACCCTTCCCAGGCTGACACTCGGAGCATGCTCCACCAGTCCGCCCTCTGTGCACAGAGCATCGTGATTCATTCCTTTCATCATGACAGGGGCGATGCTGAGGTGAGAGCACTTGGCTTCCCAGTCCCTCACGCAAAGTTGTCTCACCTTGAACAATGAGATCGAAACAATACGCTCCCAGTCTATGACAAACGTCGTACCAAAATGGTTCGGCGGGCTCTAGCAGCAATACGTGTTGAGTCGCACGCAATACTGCGTACACTATATATCCCCATCTTGGATGCAGTAGAGCCCCCTTATATACCAGATTCCCGACATTGAGCGCACGACAACCTTGTCCGGTGCCCACCCTCATGCAGTTCGCCTCCCCGCCAGGCCCCAGGCAGATTCTTGCCTGGATGGTTTCAAGCCTTTGTTAACTGTGCGACCATCCATGGCGTCGCGACCTTTCAGGCCGCCTCCAGGCCCTTTCTGTGTGCAGTGTAGCAACGCCAACCTTGACGACTCTTTTGTTGGTCATTCAAGGCGCATGTGGGGTGCAGGATGGGTATCTTGAGGTAAGCCGAGGGCTGGGGTGCAGAGGCGCCATAGTACTTGCAGCTGTGCGTTCTGAGAGCCTCACTTGGTGCAGGTGAGGCGTTGGGCGTCGATGTTCGTGTCATTGTTGGTGGTTACCACATTCAACTAAGTTGGCCTTTGCACAGCTGCTTCCTGTTCGTACCCCGTTCCCCAGGTATTTATTCTCGTAGCATGGAAGGTTGGCAAGTGTACGCGACGAGTGCACCTCTTGCTACTGGTGCGTGGAAGAACCGCTATGCACAAACTCATGTTGCATGATCCAGGTCTCCTTGGCCAGAAAAATCCACAGCCTTGACATCATTTCGCAACCCCAGTGACATCATCAGCCTACTGCTGGTTCAAAGCAAATTCGGTGTGAAGCATGGACACGCGGGTTCGTTACATTGAAAGTGTACTGCTAGCTGCCAAGGTCCTTATCCTGCTTCTTCAGAGTGCGAAGGACCCGTTCAGTGCTCCAGTCTGTGTTGGTAGGATCTGTTGGATCATATACAATCCTGCGGAACATGTAGTCAAGCAGAACTTCCAGCTTTGCAACCAGAGGACGATTTTTGCACGCCTCTGTGTTCTTGTACAACTCTGGCACCACAGTTGCAGCGCTTGTATCCCCTGCAACATACCACAGATATTGTGTGCTTGTTATGTGCAATTTGAACCCCTGTTAGAGAGAGACGTATTCCAACAGGCGCAGCGCAGCCTAATAAAGGTACCTGCAGCCTTGGACAGAACCCATTGGAGAGAATTGATTCCTGCCTCCTGCAGATCGCTGGTTAGAGGCAAGTGCTTGTTATTGGCTACCTGTCCCAGTGCCTCCAGCAGGTCCACGAAGGTGAGAGACTCGAATTTGATATAGTCCTTCACTTCATCGATGGTGGACATGCGGCTCCACACATAGCACAGCATCGCGTTGTTCAGTGTGAAGTCGTCATCTACAAGCTCCAGCGACTCCATCATCTTCATCCAGCCATCAGCCTTAAGCAACTGCACCAGGTGGACACCTCAGCGCTCCAAAGCTGCACGCAGAAATCGAGACACACCACAGCAGCCTCACATGAGAGTGAACAAGCAGCCCCCACGGTCGATAGAGCTATCATATGTAATAAAATACTATGACAATGGGTACACTGGAAACCAGTCACTGCGAAAAGTCAGTAAATGTAGTGCGCACGGCCTCGCAAGCACAGCAGCTGGCAGCACCTTGGTTCGGAGGCCTCCACTGGCAGGCCTCAGACGCCATCTGGAGTACAGTGCGCGAAGAATGGACTCATATTTCTTGAATATTTCATCAACAGGCTCGCAGTACAGGTGGTTGGTTCTGAACCAGTTCAGGTCCACTCTTGCCACAGGCGCCACCTTGCTCTCCAGGTGCTGCGTGAGAAGCATGTCAACTGCTTCTGATGGGGAAGATGTTGCAATACCCTTGCCGAACTTAGCAATTGCTGTTCGTATCAGTGCCTCAAGGAACTCCCACCGGAACAGGCTGTTCTCGCTTCCAACTGTTACCTTTCCATTGGCTGGTTTCTCCTACAGCGCACGGTTCATGTCATTCTGCATCAGAATCCTGTCCATGGGAATTCACGCAACAGTTGCCTTACAACTGACTGCAGCTTCAATGTATGGATGTATCCATATTCTTGCAAACTGCAGGCAGCAGATTGACACCATCTTTTGCCCAGTGCAAGGTAGCAAGTTCCTGTCATACCCTTCCAATCAGCTGCAGAAAAGAAGGCATGGGCAGTTCTTTCCAGTGTTAGAGAGGGCATTGTGAATAACAGACGTTGCCCGGAATGGAGCCACCAACAGTGAGGTTGCAGGAGCCTCACCTTGCGTGTGCACACAATGAAGACAGTGTCAAGATCAGAACGCTTTACTCCCTGGCTTTCATTGTCAGGGATGGCACATTCATCCAGCAGAGCAGTGAACTCATTCAGCCCCATGAAAAATGGCATTGCTGACACAGAGCAACTGTAGTACATGAACACCGGAACCAGCAGGGTGTAGCGCTTGTGCAGCACTGCACGCACGGCCGCAATCTGGGCCTCCTCGCTGTCATTGCTGTCTTTGTTGTTTCGGCACTCACGGGACAGGAAGTTGGCAGAGAACTTCTCCTGCAGCACACCACCAGCTCCAACTCCACCAGGTTTGACACTGCATACGCCTGTTGCAAGACTTATCTGAGGCCACAGAGAGGTGCTAGTGTGGCCAAGACAAGGGGGATGCCGACACCAGACGTGGCTCTGATGTCGACATCTGCCCCAATTTTCCGTTTGCAGTCCACAGCGCCCCCCTCTACTTGGGTTAGAATGCAGCCCTTTGTGCAATGTAGTACCAGAATGCAGGTACGTCAGCAGAGACTGCACCTTGCCCATCAGGCGCGCCCAGTCCGTCTCGAACATGTTGGCAAAGAGTTTCTCTGTGTCAAAGTAGTCTTTGGCATCACACTGCTGTGGGCCACGTTTTGCTCGGCTAGCAAAGATAGACTTGGGCAGCTGCCATGGCTCTCGCTCCACAGGCATGGCAACCTCGATGTCTTCCTTCTTTGTAGTCACAATTGTCTTCACGAGTGTTTTGGAAACCAGCACAAACTGCAAACATGAATCAGTGAGGTCCGCAAGGGAGCACAGCATGATGCACAATCATCAGCAACATGAGGTTACGGTTCCTGCAGAGGATCTTCAGTGAGGTCACCAAATGCGGAGCGGTCATTGAGGACGTGGGGGCGGGACACTGGCAGACTGTGGCGCTTGGGTAAGGGTACCAAAGGAGGTACGGGTTTGTATGGTATGAAAGGAGGGGTGGATCCTGGTGGCTTGGATATGATATCCATGACATCAGCCAGAGGCATGCTCTGCTGTAGTGCGCCGGGCACAGAGTTGGGCTTTGTGGGGGGGCCCAGAGGTGCAATAGCTCGCTCTGGCTGCACAAAAACAACTGCGCTGCGAGCTGTCAGAACTAACTTTGTCTCAACAGGCAGTGATACCATTCAGGCACTCTGGTTTGAAAGGACCACTAGTTCAGGCGCTCAAATCAGGCATGAGCGAGCACCTGCAGGCCTCCAGGATGGTAGTAGAAGAATGCCAGCTGCCCGTTCGGCATTCGATAAGCTGGAAACAGCCCCTTGTGAATCCTGCTACCAGGTTCATGTGCAAACAGAGTTAGACAAGGTTTATTAGAGGTTTCGGTTATGTTGTCCTTGGGGCTGAAGGACATGGTCGTGGTGCCACGTTGTGGGCTGATCACCACATCCAGTGGAGTAGAGCCGTAGCTTCGCTGCTCTAGTAAATCGTGCCTCTTCCTGGGACTTTTCTTGCCCTGCACGTCAATTTCCTGATGCTGTTATTGGTACCTGATAGTATACCCCTAGCAGGGTTTCAGGACAGCGAGGCTGGCCCCCGACTACAAAGGCGATACTCACAGGTTCTGTTCAGCAACAAGAGATATTTGCACCTGAAAACTACTCACGTCAACTCCGCCTCCCGATGCCATACGAGCTCGCAGCACAGTGAGTGGCACCCGCCCACCCTTTCTGTCAGCAGTGCTGGGCCGGACATGCAGCACCGGCACGTGCCTGCTGACCTCTCCGGAGGTTGCTAGCGCCTCCGCCGCTGCTGTCAGAGCGCCTGCAGCCTGCGCAGGGGCATCTGTGTGTAGCATGCGTGCAGGCAAGCCACCTGAAACCATGGACGACAGCTTTGGGGCCTCTCTGTACTCTGATATTGGAGGGGCCCAGCGTGCACGCCCGCGCGCGGCCAGTGCCTCTGGCGTGTCCTCCAGCAATGCTGCAACAGGCCTCCGTAAAGCAGCTCCCAGTAGTGGGAACCCTGAGCGCTCATTGACCCAGTCACCTGTTTCTGGGTCCACCATGCGGAACTGTGCTGTTGCAAGTGATGCGGCTTTTGCATCTTCCTCTTGCAGCTGCGGGAATGTTACTTCTGCCCACATCTTGAAGAGCTTGGATGCTGCTGCATCCTCTTCGGATGCAGCGCTGTCCATTGTGCCGGAATTCAGTTCTGGCATATCTACCGTGACACCAAGAGTTTGTACAGCCTGTGGACCGCCGCTCTGAGTCTTCACATTGCTGGTTGAGTCGTCGCAGCGCAGGATGGGAGAAAACACGCCTTTGGGACGTATGCGCTTGGCAAGCGAAGACTCCAAGGATGCTCCCCGATCATCCATTCCACCGGAAATCAGGTGGCGAGGATTCGGGGAATCTGCCTTGCTGCGGGGCAACGGTGGCAGCAGCGACTTCTCTGAAACAGCTCCAGCAAGTGATCCTGCGACCTTGCCTGTGACTTCTGTGCTCTTGGCGCTATTTCCAAGCAGATGTTGCTGTAACGCAACAGCACCAGAGAGCTCCATACGGTACAACCTTGAACGGTTCTGAGTGTGGGTTGAGATGTTCATTAGAGTAGCTGACAGCATGTGAGCGACGTCAACCTGCACCCTGTGCAAGGCACAGCCCTCCTGGACGATGGTACTGCCGCGTGCAGCTGTGCGCATGAACGCCTGTGCTCCAAACAGAGTTCGCAAACCCCTTTTTGCTATTGCCACTTGGTTCAGTGCAGTTGTGGAGAGATTAAGCAGTGCTGCAGATGTATAATACAGAGTTTCCAGTACCCCTTCCACATTGCACATATCACGAGTAAACTCTGCAGGATCGTCTTCCAGGAATCTTGAGAATGGGAAGCAGAAGGGAGCCAGCTTCTCCCCTGCTGCCAACAGTGCATAGCGCCCACAGGCACACTGCAGCAGGCGAATCAGTGCCGAGATTGCACCCTGGTGAGCCGCAACAGCCTTTGCGTCTGCCAACACTTTGGAGGGCTTTGCAGAGCCTCGTGGGGCAGCATACAGCGTTCGGGCGAGGTTCCGGGCTGCAGTGAGCTCCAGCAGGGGCACCTGGATGAACTTAGCAAAGCGGTTAGCTTTCGATTCCTGCAAGCTGCAGTCATAAGCACGGATGCGCCATGGCACCTCATCGATTGGATTCTCACATTGCACCAGCATGGACAACTGCAGGCAGACATGGAATTCCAAAACATCAAGATCGTGGTGTATTCGTAAGATGTATTAGAAGTTGAGATGATTGGCTGCGATCTTCACAGGAACAGAGTGAAAAGGCGTCACCTCGCTACGCAGTAGCTGGACATTGGCAGAAATCATTGGCAGTACACCACCCAGCTGAGATGTGTTGAATGAGGACTCTGACAGACTAGCAAGGAACCCTGCAGCCATCATACGTACAGAAGGTGGCCAGTGCTGCTGCACACAGATGTCCAGAAGTGGGATGGCGATTCCCTTCTCAACCACAAACGTCTCTGCAGCACGCCGTCGCACACACACATTCCACAACGTCAGAAGAGACAGCTGCACAATCTTCCAGGCCTGAGGGACCTGGACACTGATCACAACGCAGAGGATTTCGTATGTGCGTAGCAGGGCACCGGCGTCTCTGCACTGTGGCTCTGGTCGCTGGACATCTACTGTCCACCAACAAGGTGCCTCTGGAGTGCTGGGTCCTGGAGCACCTGGACCAGCAAGACTGAACACGTCATCCTGCGGCGGCGGCGGCGGCTCATCGTCATCTATGACGAACAAGCAAACAGACGCCACCAAGAACTCGAACAGTTTCAGGAGGGGAGCCTTGACATTGTCCCTGCAAGCCACACAGAGATCTGGGGATACTCAACCAATGTACTGCTGGGCTTGCCAGATTTAATGGTGCACATGTGATTGCTTGACCACACACACACTTACAAGGTGGCCAAGAACTGTCGTCTACCCAACAAATGGAAGCGAGCACAATACATCAGCTAGTCCCTTGGATGTGCGTGACAACTAAAAATGGAGTACCAGGTCTGGGAGCAAGGGGATGAAGCGCACGGTGTCATCAAGAGTAGATTGGGCGCCCAGCTCTCCCCAACCCGCACCAGCATATCCAAACCCCAATCATCTGTTGAAACATCTTCGAGATTCTCAATGGGGAGGGGCGCTGCTGTCTCTCTTGACCCTGGTCGGCTCTTCATATGGTCTGAGTCTGTCTCATCAGGCAGCTTCGTTGCAAGAGTTGGAGGCGCCTGGCCTTCGACACCCTCATAATCCACACCACTGCATGCATCATGCTCTTCTTCCACAGTGCTAAGGTCTTGGTTGAGCCCCTGGACCTTGGAAGCGTCAAGGATTCCAGATCCGGTGTCCTTTCTGTGATTGGACATCGTCGCAGAGCGCTGCAGGATGTCTTCCTGAACCTCGTGGACATCCACCACATCCTGCATCCAGAAAAGCCGCTGTCTTGTTTGAAGCCAGCAAACACATAACGGCATGCCCTTGATCCATGCCATGTCTCTGCTGTTGTGCGCGTTCCACAGAAGCAGACCGCCGTTCTCAAAACACATGATGGAGTACCGTGAGGATCTATGAGGGCAGGACCTTCATCTGGCCCTTGATGGTGGAGCTCATGACAGGATTTTCGTCAAAGGCTGTGCCAAGAATCTTGCGATTGTGAGGGTTGCGAAGCAGAATCCACACAGCAGCCATGAGGTTCTCCACCATCACCAAGTTGGAGTTGTTGTTGAGCAGAGTGGCAAGCATCACAAGTGGTGGCGCCTCAAGATTACCTGCCATAGTGGAGAGGTACATCACTCCCACACTGGCAGCCATCTCCACGACTGCTTTACATTTGGAGTCAGAAGGTGGTGACAGTGCTGCTTGAAGTAGGCAGTCCTGCACATAGTGGCAACGACATCTGTAAACTCCCGACATGACAAGGTCACACAACTGGCAAGATGTGAATTGGAGCTGCCTTCACAGCGCCAAATACACCACATGTTGCATGGAGATGTGACTCTGGGTGAACTCACAGGTAAACGATACAAACACAGGAGCAATGCCCACATGTCACTGATGCTACAAACTACAGATCCATATGCAGGTTGGTGAGTAACAGGGCTAACAGGGCCCTGAATAATAGCCCTGATATCAATAGCATACCAGAGCTCCTTGCTGAAGCAGCGCTTCGCGGTACGGACCAGACAAGCAATCATCCCCGCGAGCCCCAATGTTGTGGCACGCCAAGAAGGACAGTGCACATGCCGCTGCTGCACGCACATGGCCAGACTGCTGTTCGGCATCGTCATGTACCCTAGCCAGAAGCATCAATGCTGCGACTGCCCCATGCTCGGCATCACTTGCCATCAGCACAGCTGCACACTGTGCATTGCTAGCAAGCGACGCCATTGTGGCCGCAATGCAGTGAGCCACTCTTCCCAGCTCGTATCTGCACAATCAGTGCAAACCATTCATACCTATGTACACGATACCTCTGCACAGTAATGCCCACGCCTCCCAGTACGGGGCAACCAAACGTTCGCAATTGCTGTTTGCTTTCAGTCACATGTTGGAACTAATGCACAAGTTGCAGATGGAACAGGGACCACAGCAAGCAGAATCGGTTTACATGATCAAACCAGAATCAGAGCCTGGCCTCACCTTGTGTTGCACCATGCTGCCACACCCAAGTCCCCAAGAGAGGTGACATGATGGTCTTCGACTCCCCCTCCACCAGGAAGAGTGCAGTAGTATGCGGCGCCCCACATGGTTTGTGCCATGGCTTCAGCCATCTTCACTGTGAGTTCAGGGTCATCAGGTGGTTGCTTGGCATCAACAGCCAATTTGACGAGTGTTGACTTGAGGATCTCGATGCTGTGTACGAACAACATGGGCGCCTCCCCGCGATCTTTCAGTAGGTGCATAACATCCTCGTCAAGCACCAGAGTTGCAAGGGCGCTTGCCATGCAGAACCTCACAGATGTATCACCGGGTCCCTCGGATTCAAGCAGCGCAATCATGGTCTTCAGCTGGCCCTGCAACAGCCAACAAAGATGCAGCCCCTGGTAGGCAAGCTTATCATAAGATGTGATTCAGGGTCCCAAAATCTGATTTCGTCAACTGCTTCCAACATAGTCAGCAATGATCACCACTGTCGTGAGAGTGCAACAAGCTAACGAATTAATGGCAGCTTGTGGACCTGGCAACGTGGCACAAGGGGTATGCTGCACAAAAACGCCCTGCTGTGTAAAGAGGAATGTGGACATATTTTGCTCAATTGATCAGATGACTGGCTTGTAAAGCTATGCTGGCAACACACATGGAGATGTAACACCCCCACACCAAATCTCAATACGTACTGTTCCAGTACCCTGAAGAACACAGCCACGGTATGGTACTGGAACAAAGATCGAGTGTCCAACGCAAACAGACATCATAGCTTCAGGATCATCACAATTGATGAGTGCTTGGAAGGTAGGCATACATGTGTGATCAGACACTCCCTCACAAACGCATCCCTTTGAGTGATTGCGGCCAGAAGCTTTGCGGCAACAACACGCCTTGCAGCCTGGTCTATATCATTGTATCCAGGCATGATCGCCGCAGCCTCCAGTATGGTCTCCACAGTGGGTTGCACCGAGAGGTACTGGCCGCGGCAGCGAACATCAACCAGGCACACTGCTATTGCTCCGAGCGCAGCGGTCTGTGCTGCAATCTGAGCAGGACTGTCTTCAGCTTTTGGCTCCTCCTGCGTAAGGATACCATGGTATGGCATTGATGTGATGTAATACAGTGGAACAGATTGCAGCTGCTCAGCTCTGCACAGACAGCAACAAACACACAGCTCCAAGTCTGCATGTACTCACAAGCTACACAACCCCCAGTCGTGATGTGTTTCATGCGTCAACGTTAAGTAGATTCCAGCAATTGTGCTGGGCACGGTGACGCGGTGGCACATCCGCCAACTGCGCACTGTGGATGTGCAGATGCTCCCCCACATAGGATGTGCATTGAGCAGGAATTGCGAGACAGGGGACGTACAGCAAGTGTGCGCTTCAGGAGGGCAAGAAGCTTCTTGATAGCACCAAGTGCAGTGATCATGGAGCGGGTGAATGCAGACGGCGCCAGTGCCCATAGAATGCACGAGGACAAAGCGGCTTCTTCAAAGCTGTCACTGTTGACGAATTGTACTACAATATCCAGCGTCTCTGCATGTTCAGAAGCAGGTGTCAACATTCAAGGTACAACCAGGAACCAGGATGTATTGCGTTGGATGCAATTCGTGCTGCAGTGGACCTGTTCTGAACATGAAGCCAGAGTTCATGATGGTGGACTTCTGCAGGAAGCATGATGGCAAGGCCAATAAAGTAAAATTGACATCGACTTGGCAATTCTGTGCTGCATATGCAACAAGGTCACATGCATGACACATGAAGGTTTATTAAGGCACTGAGGGCGGCAGCACACCGGAATCCATGCTTGTGTGGTGCCGGGGGTTCACACTCATTTCAAGTACGCCATGCAGGCCCTCCACACGAACGACAGGGTCGTTATGCTGCATCTTGGCTTTCAAGAACCGCAGCATCTCTTGCCGGCGCACATTCTGTCGCAGAGGCTGCCCCTCAATGGCTTGCTGCCACTGATCATTAGTGGACACGACTTTCCACTTCTGGCTGTAGTCCAGCTCAGCAACATACTTTGGAGCAGCGGCTGGATCGGTTGATGAGTGGACATGGCCGGTCAATCGGGCATCGTACAGATTGGGTATCAAGTGCAGCCTCAAGGTCAGGCCCCACAGCGTCTCTGTCGTTTTGATAGTCCTGCTTTCAGAAAGCTTCTTTATCCCCACTCCAAGAAACAATGGCGTTTGCAGCAACCAATGTCTCGGCTCTCCATCACAGATAGAACTTACCTGACGAAATCACGCTCTGAGTACTCAATCTTCGGCCTGCCCTGTCGCTCCCATTGCTCTGGGTCCTTCCCGAACAGCCTGCCAACAAGATGCAAGTACCTTGCGAAGGTGAGATCATTTTGGTCCAGTGAGACCAGAGCACCTGCAAGCTCCTTGTTCAAGGTACTCAGAGGCTTTGCAGCATCCTTCCACACAGATCCAGAACGATGGTCGGAGGATACAAGAACTTGTAGAACCTCAGCAGTGCCTTCTAGCTGCACATTCGTCAGGAAAGACATACTTCTCTACTACTGTTGACGAAACAAGAGCAATCACCTAAATAATACGACTATGATGCTTGACCCAGCAATTTATTCAAACGCCGGGGTCAACCGAAGAACATTGTTCGGAACCGAAGTCACAGCATCTCTTCAAAGGGCCAGGGCTGTCGTGCCCCGCAGCACGCAATGCACAGTCAACCGTGACAGTGTGCTTGAGTACTGGTTCTTTCTGATCTCCGCTCCGGACTGCATGGAGCGCGTGCACGGAACAGAGCGCGCAGAGAGAGTACACACATCAGCTGCATGCATGAATGGTTGATCCTTTTGCACCAAAGAGTTTGCACGAAAAGCATAATGTATAACAGCATCACTCGATGGCTTATCCTACAAGGTCACATCGCCAGCCTGTGTCGCGGACTACTGTTGATGTGCCTATGTCTTTCCAGATTTATCTTGCGGCTCACACTATCTGACTCAGATTCAAAGATTGATACAGTCTAAAATGGACGTCGAGGATGCAGACAATCCTGTAGACGAGCCAGTGCGTTTTCATTCAACAGATGCTCTGATGCCAGCATAGCACCCCTTCGTCCTGCTGGACTGCAGCATGCAATATCACGTAGAGAGGTACCTGTGAGTAAGTGGCATGTGAGAACTTGACTGTGAAAACACATCAAAGGGTAAGCGGAATCTTCTGCTTGAGGTTGGGGAGGCCTCAGAGCAGAGAGGCAGAGAGAACAGCAGGCGTCTTTTCCTCCCTTGAGGGACGCATGTTTCTTTTGTGATGTCTCCGAAAGAGCTCATGGATATGTAAGTTGGCCCAACCTGCTTCACCTGTTGTGTTCATGACACGTTCGGAGCACAGATTCTTGATCTTCGTCGTCATAACGTCTGAAGTAAGGCAGAAATATGCGGCTGCATCAGAACTATTCCACTGTGATATGGCAGGGGGCACCTATGCAGGAGCAGGTTGATGGCGTTGACTGTCCATACCGCCAAGTTTCCGAGGCTCAAGTGCTGGAGCTACTAAAGTTATGTGCATCGGACAGGGATGCAGCTGCTGATCTTATGGCATCTGTGTTGGGGCACGGAGGCTACAAACAAGATACCCGACAACAGCTTCGAGTCACCCTGACGACGCTTGCAGTGACTTTTGCTCACAACCACAGGTTTTCAGCAGCCAAAGTTGGAGTGATAGTCAATATTGTGCAGACATTACTGGCGTCTGTGTGCCGGGGGGGCGGCCGTGAGGAGTGTGAGGCAGGTGTGATGCCACTGCAAGATCACATGGTTCAGCACGGCATCATCTGGATCAGAGCAAGTCTGCAGCCTTGCTGATCTACAGCGGCACTACACAGCTCACAAACAGGTACCCCATGACCGAGTCTGGAGATGTAGTGTTGAAAGATTGTCTTGCTCCACTGATCAAGGTGCATGCTCAGCCAGATGAACCTCACTTCACCGCCTTTGATATCGGACATCTGGCACAGTTCTTCGCGGATCACATCTTGGCACACTTCCACTTACTTAGCTATGTTCTACTTGTCGACCGGGAATCGATAAACACCGACATCGAGAAGGTTGTGGAGGTTCCATGGATTCCCGCATTTCATGGAGAGGTTCTGACAGGTGTGTGGCTAATGACGCTAATAAGCTACACGCGAAAGCAGCCCATCCTGTTCAGCCGTCTATGGCCAGAACTGCCTGCCATGAGCCATGATATGCTGTGTTCAGATGAGGAGTGGAACTGTGCACTGGAGCAGAAGGCTGCAGAAGAAGAACAGGCTCGAAAACTGGAGCAACAGAGAGCTCAAGAAGAGGCGGAGGCTGCGGAGCTGGCACGGATTGACAAGGAAAAAATTGATGTGAGTGCAGCTGTCTTACCTCAAGGCACTATTTGATGACTTGCGATGTGCCACAAGTTGTGTATGTGCCCTGGTTGATCAAGTATCCACAGCAGGTGTTACGCAGGCGGAGTTTGAGCGCAAGAAAGCACTTGCGGAGAAACCAGAAAAGCTGGAAGATGCAGTGGAAAAACTGGTGCGCTGGCGAATAGAAAGCGAGAAGCGCAGACTTACAGAGGCATACATGCGTGAAGTGAAGGCCTTGAGAGATGAAATTTCAGCAATGCAGACAGCAGCAGATGCATCTGCAACAAAGAAAGCAGGAAAGGGAAAATAGCGAGGGAGATCCTGCAGTGAACAGCTGCCTCAGTAACCATCAATTGAATCTCTGGGATATTGGAATCATTCAATCAGCAGACTTGCTGCTGGATAAAACCAAATGAACACTTTAGGATACACGTCCACTGGAAACTACTGCAAGAAAGGTTACATGCTGGTAGGGTGGTTATGAGCCATGTACCAATCCAGAGGTGTAACCGAAAATGTGATATTGTAAAAAGCTGGAAGCTCAGGCGGGACTCCGTGTACTTGACAAGCACCAAATGTCTGAAAATTCACTCCAAGTCCTATTCTGATCTTGCTGATCCATATCACATCCCCCTTGCGTGCCCAGTGAGGTACCACACACAACTCTGAAACAGGCACAAAATGGATACTGCCAACTGGAAAAACACTAGCTCCCTGCCTTTTGGGATATGTGGTTATGAATTAGTCATCTTCCTGCTCAGAAGGAACTGCGAAGGTGGGATTTGATGTGCCCAAGAGCTGCTCTTTCTCTGCTCTTTTGTCAGACTGTTGCTCAGCTGAAGGCAGGCTCTGTCCCGAAGCTGTGATGTTACGCCACAAACTCACGGTCGAATCCGCACATCCCCTGACCTGCATAACAAGGCCCCATAGCATCACAGCACCATGAAGACACACCAGCACCATGAAGCCAACACGTACTTGTATGACTGCCTTTTCACACTACCAGACAATCTCATGGACATGAATTGTCCGTGTCAGACGTACCCAAGAGTAGGCGCTGTTGGTAGCAGCCAATGTCACGTCTGCGCCATAGGCAAAACGGTTCAGCCAACCTGCATGACAACTTCCTTGTGAACTCAAGCAGCCGCACTGGAACACATAGACCTACGTGAACTTGTGTTGTACTGAACATATGTGTAATGTGTAATATATACACACTCTCGCAGATAATGAGCTTCAGTCAATCTGGCCCTCACAGTGAATTCTACCGTCCTGAAGGTTCAGGCAGTATGATGTGATAGGTTGTGTGCCCTGAACTCTCTCAGCATTGCTTACGGAAAGACAACCACCTCACATGAACCTGTTTACTGGAAACCAGTACGCGTTGTGGTACATGAGCACCACACCTGGGATAGGCTCGCAGCTGAGTTCCTTAGTGAGAGCTTCGCAGAAGTGACAACAGTTACGTGTCAACAGGTCATATGTATTGCCCTGATACTCCTCCTGCAGTTGCTTCAACAAGCCCCTGAACTGTGCCTCAGAAAGGCTTGTTGCTCCAAGCGGAAGAGACTCCCTGAAGGTGTACATCTTATTCTCCGTGGGCTTCATTTTATACACCCCAGACCCATTCGGACAATATCCAAAAGACCACTCGTATCCGAACACCTCAATGGCACCTGTGAGCAGCGAGAGGTAGTGTCTTTCTGCAGCACTTCCACGTCACCACGCTTTGCAAATAACATTTAGAAAGTGTCTCTGTGCAGAATACATCACATCGCCTGACAACGATTGACACAAGAGCAACGAGTCAGGACGCACCGTGGTAAATGCCACCGGCCCTCACTTCCCTGCTCACATTGTTCACGAACTTGAGAAAAATGTTCACATTCTCATTATCTGTGTTGGCAATGTCGTACACATGGAGGGTCACTGGCGTTGTCATATCTGTTCGTCTTTGCGGATGTTTCTCGATGTGGTACGACAGCAAGCAGGCAGAGGGATAACAAGTGACTTCAAGGTCGTGCTGGTGCAGCTATAGCCCCATCTGGGGCCAATGAAAGAGCCGGTAGATTATCGCTTCAGAGGGTCGGGCACTCCGGAGTTTGTTCTCAGCAACTCAGACACGAGCCTTGAAGCGACGATGAATTGCAACAGATATATTTGCGGCTGTGAGAGAAGTGCAATGCTGAGAACACGCTAGTGTGTGCGGTTTTTTTGCCTGTATCACAAGTGGTCCATGGGTGCTTGCGCACTCAGCAGCGCTGCCCAGGCACGTGCATTGGAACGCAGGTAGCTGGAGGTGAGAGTACGTGCAATACATGCAAAATTAGGCAGAGACTTCGCATTAATTAATGCAGCAACGCTAAGCTTAGCAAGTCTTTAGCACGTTTTGGAAACTGAGTCTCGATAACACGGACCTGGCCAGTGTGCACATGGGCACGTCCGCAACGCAGCATTATGTGACATGGTTCCACCCAAAAAATGGCTTGGCATTGATGAGGGGTCGTTGGGCGCATGCGCCTCTTTGGCAAAGTCACAAGGCTTGCCATGTGTGCTGTGTGCTTCGTGGCAGTGACGCATGATTGCTCGTTGTGTTCTCTGCGTTGTTTCCTGGTTTCAGATGCTGTACGCCATTGCACTTCGTGCTTGAGTGCTGCTCCACTGTCGATGTAATTTCCACACAAGTCTATATCGCACCTCCCCTTCGTCAGCAGCATCCCTGCCACTGCCTCTGACTTTGACCCCACCCATGCCCCCGCCAGCCTCCCCCCCTCCCCCTGCCTGTGCCGGCCCCGACTGACGGCCCCCCCCGTGTCTTATTGCCTCCACCTTCCGCTGCCCTCGCCCTCTCGGCGTCGCCCCCTCCCACTCGCTGCCGCCTCGGCTTCCCATACGCGTCTCCCTTTCCCTGGAACCAGCGCCCCCAGCTTTCAATGGCCGCTCCCTGCTGCCGGAGGGCGCCATGTTCGGGGCGCCACCCCTGCGGACCCTGGCTGTGGCCCTGATCCTGTTGTATTGTGTTCTGGCTGCGCTACGGATCTGCGCTGCTTGTGTGTAGGGTGCTTAGCGCTTTCGCTGGATGCGTTTTGTGCTGGCTGCTCTAGTAGGGCCCACCTTGTGTCTTGGATATTGCTTTGCGTTTCGTGGTTACCTTGTTGGAGGTCCTAGGCCTATGCGCTTTGTGTGCTAGTGCACCGTACCACTGGCAATGACCGTCGACAGTGTTAATGTCGCGTTCACAAAGTCTGTGCGTTTTAACACGGGGGCACAAGAAATATATGAGTGTGTAGATGTGACCTACATATATAGGGCACTTCTATGTGTCTTTCAGAGTGGAAGCGACACTGCAGCCACTGTCCAGCGACTTTCGGGCTACCTTCTACCAGTGAGTTGGGCACCCTGTGAACCAGGTGCACGGGCATCCTCTTCACTGAGAAGCTGTCTGATGCTCTTTTCCTCTGCCACAGAATGGTATGCTGGTTTGCGAAGGTATAAACTTATAGCCGGCATGCCACCTTTTCACTGTGCTCAGCCAGCAAATGTCCCAGCGGCGGCAGGGACATGACAGCTCAACAAACGGAGCTGTGGATTGAGAATTGACTATGCTTACACCCCACAAATATCGCTCCAACCAGAATCTGTCCGGTGGCAGTGAGAATCTTGTGAACCTGAAAAGTACAGGCCATGCTCCATCTCACCTAGCCTGCACCTGGGCACTTCCGGACAGCCCACAGCAAGCGAAAGGGGAGCTCAAAGGAACACAAACATAGCCCAACCAAACCCGGTAGCAACAAGAAGACAAACGTACATGCCGATGCCTGCATGCTGCTACTGTGATGGGTGATGAACGCGAAGGGTAAGCTTGTTTTGGTGGCTAGTTCCAACTTGGCTGCTACGAAGCTATTTATTGGACAGATCAGCCATCTGAAAGGGTACTGAATGAACCAACTCAGGCTCTGTGGTCTCCATATGTTCAGCAGATGAATGGCTTGTCGACGTCAGCATCCGAACACTCCAGACAGGGGTTCTGAGCGAACTTAGCGGTCAGCAGCACGGCGCGCACGTCCTGCACGAGCGCCTTGGATGTGACCACGGCAGCAGGGTTGTTCTTCTTGGTGGCACGAACGCTCGTGGTTAGAGCGTTGGTGAGGGCTCCGAACGCCTTCTTCGGGTCTCCCGATGGGCAGGCATCAGCAGATGTCTCATGAGACTGGCAGCCTGTGATCAGAGTACCCTTGGCAGTTGTTGCCTCGCCAGCTGTGCCACCACCACCGCCACCTGTGGTATCAGCAAAGGTGGGCTCGCCGCCGGCGCCTGCGTGGCCTCCTCCTGCTCCACCGCTCTGCATACCGACCAATGCTGCAGATATGTGCTACAATATGAATAGCTCATAACCAATCAGCATACTTCACGGACTAGATCCTGTCGACCAATATGACATATGCGAAAGTGCCCCGTTCTGCACTCACGTTCCTGTCTGATTTCTGTTGATTTTGTGCATTTGCATGCAATCAAGCAGCATGGCAGACAATGTATCTGCTCAAGTATACATGCTATGATCAGGATATGGGGCTGCAGAGGCGTGCCGTTTCGCTCATCTTGATGCAGGCAGTCAGCATAGCAATCAGGGCGGCGATGCCACCTGCTGAGCGGGTTCCCTGCTGCTTCTTAGCATAGTTCTCAAGCACCCCCTTGAGCATTCCCAGGGCCTGGAGAGACTTTGCAGATGCGTCGTTGCCGAAGGATCGCTGCAGGGAGCTGTGGATCGAGCCCGGAAGCACGTTCAAGCCAAACTTGTCTCCCAGAAGCTTGCAGAAGAGGTTCTGGGGTAGAGCGCGGTTCTTGTTGTCGTCCACAACACCACCCTGCTCACAGTTTCTCCCATGAGAAGTGTTGGGTGTCGACGAAGGAGCAGAATATGCAACAGTGCTTGAGCTTCGCAAACGACAGAAACAGCAAATGCAGGCAGTGCATTCTTGTCGTTGACAAGGCATTCGGTGAAAAATAATCAGAAGGGATACGCACGGGGATATCCTTGAAAAACATGCCAAGCATGGCCATTGGGTCCATGGCAGCTGCGCCAGGGGGTGCATTGGGGTCCTTGTTACCATAGACCTGCTGCTCAGGGTGATCCAGCATGGATCCAGAGTGGCAGCAGTCAGAAACCTGCACAAGTAAGACTTCAACACAGGTTATGTCGTCTGTGCTCAACAGGGGATCTGCGTGGCTACAGTTGGCATCACTGGGCTACTAAGTAGCTGGGGGGCGGCACCATAGTAAACTTGACGCCCTCCTTGAGAGGCTTGAGGATCAAGCGCAGGTCATCGTCACAGATGAGGTTCATGTCGGTGGGAACGATGGCTTCGTCCTTGTTGTCTGCCTCTCCCCCATCCTTGTCACTCACCTGCACCAGCTATGACTTTGCACGCGGGTACCCCTGCTTACCAGTGATTGCAAATTTCAAGAGCCTGTTCATAGCACATATTTGCAGCTGAAGCAACTCCTCATGTTGCTATGGAGGCGTGGCAACCAGATCTCAGTATCATACCTGAGTGCCGTGCCCACTGAAATGGAGGAACAAGACATCTTCAGGCTGGCTAGCTGCGACAAGAGCGCCCAGCTGCTTCTTGATGTTGGCTCCTGTGGGGGAGGGGGTCCCCATTCCATAGCTTGGGTCATCCACCAGAATCGTGATGTTGGCTTCCTCAAAGCCGTAGCAGTCCTGGAGAAGAGAATTCATGGAGATGACATCGTTCACACAGCCACGAAGAGCAGCCTGTGTGCCTGCACAAAATCTCAAGGAGTGCGGCCACGTCATTCTGAGGCAGTCATCCAACATATTGCCCATCACACGCCCAAACACATCTCGTAATCACGAATTTTTCGTCTCCATGGTGTTTTTCACGGGCTACAATAAAATCCCTGCGCAACCAGGCGCTGCTGGATCCGAACCACGCTCTGCGATCACATGGAGCACGTCTGGAGCACGTCTGTACACAGAAATGCTCCTGAAGGTACACGAGCAGAATCAGAGCACATAAATTTCTATACTGCACTGCCTCAGCACGACAAGGCGGCTTCATGTCGAATGTGGTGTCTGTGTGCCATTCCGACAGCTTGATGCCTAGCAATCCCACATACCGCAGTGGTAAACATCGGGATATGACAAACGCTTGATGGGCTTTACGTTCTCATGTGCTTGTCTACCATCTCGCCATACCGCAGGTTGACACAGTTGCGAGTCAGGACGGCACTGACACATGAAAAGTGCGCTCCTTCTGGCTACAGCGGAAGCCACTACACCAGCACACCAACGTGGGCTGTTTGAAACATACCTGGATAATTACATCCGATGAGGAGAGCGCGCTTTGTCACCATCCTGTTCCGGAGAAATAAATGTTCACGTATTACTCTTACGTATCAGATTCTCCTGCTTGTGCCTCAAACGAAGAGGATCTGGAGATTGCAGCCAGTTTTTCGCGGTTATAATGGAAACTCTGAGCTTTGTTATGATATGAAGGAGCACAAAGAGTTCCTGCGCTTGACGCTGAAGAATTATTCAACCTACCTGCATGCTGCATGCAACAAGCCGCGGCGCGCTGCGCGTGCGTGTCACTCTGTTTCTGTCACTGTGCACATGCCGCTTGTCTGAAATATCGACAATATGTGTCAGTGTCATTTGCTGATGATAAAAACCCGATGGCACGCGGTGTGTTTGGGCGCAGCTGATGTCTTAGGAACGCGGAAAGTAATAGCCAGGTGGCCTGGTACCCGCTCCATCCGTTCCTTTGCGATCAGTTTATGAACAATAGGCAACGAGGTTGTTTCGCTGCCATTACCTCTCCTGTTGCGTGCACAGCCCGTATCGTCAGAGTGAGAAGCTGCTTTCAAGATGAGCTCGCGAGCTCTAGCTGCAATGATAAGAACGTGTACTGACTGTTCGTGTGACATCAGCAAGTCCTCGCTGCGTAGATTCTTTCTGCTGATTCTAGCAGCATATCTGCCGCTCTTGGGGAATGCACTGACACTTCCATCGCTGGATCATTCGCTGCCTGGATGGAATGGCGAAGCTCCTGGAGCCCTTGGCCATGTGAGTATTCATCCTGTTTCCCTACCGCATGTTTCTTGCTTTCAGGGCTCACCCTCGTCTCTGTTCACACCCGTTCATCCATTGCCACATAGCAGCTTTGGTGAGGCAACCACCAGTTGTCTCAGAGACCTGAGGCGTTGTTCCAGCCAGTAAGATGCAGGGAGTGTACTCTCTTCCGTGGTGCAGGAGGACTGGAGAGGAGAGATTCTGCAGCTTTCGTGGGCTCCAAAATCCTTCTTGTTGAAAGGATTTCTGTCAGAGGACGAGTGCCAACATCTCATCAAGTTGGCTAAGCCAAGCATGTCCAAGTCATCAGTTGCTGACAACAAGACTGGCAAGAGCTTCGCCTCTGATATCCGCACATCCACAGGCACATTCCTGTCGAAGGGCCACGATAGCATTATTGCGGCCATTGAGCAGAGAGTGGCTCGAGTGTCTATGATCCCAGAGGAAAATCAAGAAGGGATGCAAATTCTGCACTACGAGGATGGCCAGAAGTATCTGCCGCATCATGACTACTTCCATGATGCCTTCAACCAGGATCCCAGGAAGGGAGGTCAGAGGGTGGCAACGATTCTCATGTACCTGACCACACCTGAGGAGGGTGGCGAGACTGTGTTCCCCAAGGCAGACCGCAAGGTTACTGGGGATGAGTGGTCTGAGTGTGCAAAGGAGGGGATGGCTGTAAAAGCGGTGCAGGGGGATGCAGTAATGTTCTTCTCCCTCAAGACTGACGGCACGGAGGACCCTACCTCTCTGCACGGCTCCTGTCCAACTACCAAGGGTGAGAAGTGGTCCGCAACCAAGTGGATTCACGTGGGGGCTACGTCAGGGTGAGCACCTCCATCCTTGTTTTCGCACTGCTGTTGTAGTGCTCCCAGCCGTGACTTGTGTGATGCGTTCAGGATTACAAGAGCATCACAGCTGGCTGGCTGGCACGGGAAGAAGCAGGAAGAGTTGAAAGCTCCCGGTGGTGGTTGCGAGGACAAAGAAAGCGAGTGCTTGGAGTGGGCTGTTGGTGGCGAGTGTGAGAAGAACACGCCATACATGAAAGTTTACTGTGCGAAGTCATGCAAGATGTGTGGGGGTCCCTAATATTACCTAGACCTCGACAGCTTCTTGCATTCGCGTGGGTGTAGGGATGGAGTGCGCTTGTTGAGAGTGTTGGAAGGCATTGTGTACATCACTCGGCGTTCTGTTGTGCGGAAACTGGCATAAGAACAAGATCCTGAGCGTAGGGGTTGCAGATAATTCTGATCTGGCGCTGGTGTGTTTCTGGGTAGACCAGGAGCTGAGAAGCATCTGATGGCTGCTGTTGCGTGGTTCGGCGCATGCAGACCACAGGCATGGGAGGGTGTAGTTCATGGCAAAGGAGAAGTTTCTGTGTGTGTGTGTGTATGTGTGTGTGTGTGTGTGTGTGTGAAAAAGTAGAAACCAAAAGGTGACGATAGGTCTCGAACCGGCGATCACTCAGCCCGCAGGCACAAATCCTAAGTACACACACAATCAATCAACAAGCATAGGCACATCCATGCCCTTCACAAAGCGTTGCCCGATTCCGCGGGTCAACAAACCGCTTGAACAATCTAGCATTACCACGAATCAAACTAACAGACAGTTCCCTCTTAATCCACAACATGTAG
>JAUMHD010031564.1:0-22457 GCA_032359135.1 Ulvella scutata | reverse complement strand
GAGAGAGAGAGAGAGAGAGAGAGAGAGAGAGAGAGAGAGAGAGAGAGAGAGAGAGAGAGAGAGAGAGAGAGAGAGAGACAGAGAGAGAGAGAGAGAGAGAGAGATAGAGAGAGCGTAAATGCACCAGAAGGTGGCTGGGGGGAGGAGACAGAAGCGTAGGAAGGTGGGGGAGGGGGTGGGGGTGGGGGTGTGTTGCCGGTCATCTGCGAATTTCCGTCTCTTCCCTCATTTCCTTCGTTGCCTTCATTCCCATCATTTGGATGGCCAGGGCGGATATAGAAGCGTGTAATCTCGTCTCCCAAAGTGTCTAATGGGTGACCATTGGGGCTGACTGTGGCTGCAGGTGACTCTGTCCGAGGGGGGTTGAAGGGGGGAACAGTTGGGGGTGGTGGTGCTGGTGTAGAGAAGACCGCACAGGGGTCGCCTCTGCCCTCATTGCCCTCGTTGCCTTCATTGCCGTCGTTAGGATGGCCAGGGTAACGGTACGTGCGGGTGATTCGCTGCCCGCGGCTGTCACACTGCACAGTATGGCCCTCATTTCCCTCGTTGCCCTCATTCCCCTCGTTGCCCTCATTCCCCTCGTTGCCTTCATTGCCCTCGTTGCCTTCATTACCTTCATTGCCTTCATTGCCCTCGTCTCCCTCATTGCCATGCTCTTGTTCCTGAACATATCCTTCATCCCCTTCATCCCCCTCATTACCTTCATTGCCTTCGTTGCCCTCATTGCCTTCGTCACCCTCGTTTCCTTCATCATCTTCTTCAACCAAAAGCGCTGCCAAAAGGCGCCCTACATGTCGCTTTGCGATCTGAACAGAGCCTAAGCTGCTGGACGTGTCTATATCCATCTCAGGTGCATGTTGCACTAACGCGTTGGGCCTCGCATCTCCGAGAATCGTCACCTGCACCCCTCCAGCCACAGTGAACCCACAGTGAACCCACATGTTGGCCACATCCTGTTGCCGCATACTGCTGCCGTGTACCGTTGCCACATACATAAAGATTTCAATGCAATAAGTCACTCCCATCATACGCTATGTATGTTTTCAATGAAACGTCATAGTGGTGGTCTAAGTGATTGAAGCATCTGATACGCCTTTCTCCTGGTAGAAGCGCATGCTGAATAAAATCCTGAGTGTTGGTGCTGAGCTACACCACTGATCACCAGTGTCACTTAGTTAGACAGAAGAATCCTGATTATTTGGGGCTATTTTTTTTTGGGTGCGTGACCTGACAAATGAAGCGACACTGGTGATCACTGAGCTACACGCTAAACGATGCTGCCATCTGTTGCCTTGGAAGATATATGTTTCACCACGGATAACTGGTGCCTCACTGAATGACATCGGATTCATTCTGCCTGGCATATCTGTTATGGAGAAGCCTTTTCATTCGCACACTTGTGCATATATGTGAACAAGTGAGGTTGGGAGAGGAATAGCCATCCCTCCTGTCAGCTATTGGCCCATGTCCGCTGCGCCAGTTCAGTCAAAAAGCACGAAAACGCTTCGCAAGGATCAAGCATATGTTCCTCAGCGAGACTACTGAGCTATGCAACCTTCTGTGCTTCTGTACTTCAAGTTGAACGCAAGCGCACGCGTGAACTCCACTTCACAGCTGCAGATGTCCCGCGAAGCCAAGACCACATAATTGAAGCCCCTTGAGCACCTCAAACCAGCTGAAGGGTGATTTGCGCAGGCTGCGTTCTGCTCCGCGGTCCGTAAGCTGCTCTACTGAATGGACCACTTCATGCGTCGCGGTTGCGGCGGTTTTAGTGGCCGGCCACTAATCGCGGCGTCACATCGATACCGGTTGACACAAAGCATCTTGAGCAGTAAATTGAATTGCACTGTATTGTATTGTATACTGTCATTTCTGTATGTTTCTTTGATGGCATAGCGAAGTGCTCTGCGTGGAAACCGCACGAGCCGCATCTATAGCTACTCCTGCTGGCACGTGACGTCACGTGACGGTTCACCAGACCATGCACCTGCTAGCTACTCGACCGACACGACCGACACCGGGTATGAGCTGAAACCTATTGTCAGGAATAGTGAGCTGGTACCCGTTCTGTCGTGTTCGAGCGCTGTACAGAAGCGTGGGTTGATCGTGCGAGCAGGCATGCGGCGAGTCGCATGGCCAGGCATGACCCCACAGGCATTGGTTGCTAGCAGCACATTACCTATCACACTCACAACGCTTCCGTAGTATCGTGCATAACCGACTGGTCTTCAGGAGGGGATACTGCTGGGGCAGATTGTAGGTTGCATGTGGGTGCGTCAGTTAGCTTCGAATTCCCAGCCTCGCTAGGCCATCACTGGAGGAGATGCCAAGGAGTATGAAGTCCCCTTCTTTACATGTCAATTCAACATGAAGCAGGAATGCTGTGGAAGTTGGTGCGTGGCCGGTGATGGTCTCTAACGTACTTGTGACGTAATGTGCGGTTCTTGGAAGTGGGCAGATTCAGGGTCTACATCAGAACCGGCGTGCCGGCCGGCGCCAACATAACCTAACAATTCGGCTTGTATGCGATTCGAAACAGCGGAGTAGATCTGCATTTGAAGCTCAGAGGCAGACTAGTACTGGTACGAAGAGTATTTGAACGGTGCCCAGCTGACAGTGGGTCTACCTTCGAACGACTGTGTGCGCCCTGGCATGCAACCGCTTCCGCCAATGAGATCACTCGACGTTGTGCAAAGCCGCCAGTTGAAATGGACGGGCTGCATGGGGAGGGCGAAACTGCTTGACATCAGTGAACTCGATCTTCAAGCAAGGAAAGCGCACGAAAGCATGTTCGGTCCATACCTGGGTCAGCACCAGAGACATCAATGACACTTGTAATACCTTCGAACTCATCCAATCAAATCGTCTTCCAGTACTGCGTAGCGTATGCTCGAACTAACACTCGTGTAATACACACTGTACACAACCCAACTGCCGGATGTAACTGCACACTGAACAACCAGGAACCGTCATTTTCACGTTGAACGAGGAATGCAAAGCGAGCATGGAAGCGAGCTTGTGACGATATTCGACCAACTGAGTCTTCTTGCTGACGCAGAAGCACTTCGACTCAGTGGCTGATGCACATTGCGCCTAACACTACACACCACAGAAACTTCAAGCACCACTCTTGGGATACCATTGTACGTGAATGCACAACAGCTTGGTGCCACGTACAAGGTTCATGTTCCATCAACTCATGTTCTCGCGTTGCTGAACCCTACCCTTGCGTGTGCATGCACATGCATGTGCATCGTAGCTATTCCCCACGTGCACTCAGACTTGTTTTTATCGAACCTGCACTGCATGGCACCAAATAGTGGTTTAGAGAAGGGTGGACGTGAAGACAGACCTTTTTCATGAATGGGATGAGTAGAGGCTGAAGCACTCGAAAAGGTGCAACAGGATGTATTCCAGGCACATCACTCTGGGCAGAAATTTGAGAGTTGCATGCCCCATCTCCTCCGGGCCCTGTCCAGATATGACATCGACAGGACACAGCTCTGACCACGTAATACGAATTGTAAACAACTAGAGAGCTACCTGCCAAATATAGAGAATCCCAAAAACTGGGGGCAATGGAGTTACCTTGAAACGAGGTACAGTGCTGCAGCGCGCCTCGGTGGGTGGTGTACCAGTTTCATATATATAGCATGCGCGTTCTCGTTACCACTGAGCAAACTACCAAAGAGCTGCACGAAAACATATATCTGCAAGTTCACTACAGGCAAATCACTCATTCTGTTCTGTGTATGCCATGCACCGTGCGTACGTCGTTGTGAAACAGTACGCCGATATTAATACTGCGTCTTAGTGAAACCCCTGTGCGAGATATCACTTTCTGGAGCTCGAGGTACGTTCCTCGTCAAGCCTTGCGACCATCTACACTATCAGAAACACATCAGTTTGTAGGCATGTGTGCTGAGACGGGGACGCAAGTCAGGCCCACGTCACTGCTGCGCGAAGCGAGTCGACATTTTCGTGCTTGGTTCTAGCCCCATACCTGGACCGTGTGTGTGCACTCATCTAATCACAGCCCGCATGATCGAGCGTCACACTAGTATGATTCGGCAACCGCTTGTTCGCACATACACCGTGCATCTGTACGCCGGCTTGGCGGAGCCACTCTGTTTCACTGCAGACTATATATACACCTGCAGCTGACACAAAAGGACGCAACCAATCACACGGGTTGGATCTTGTTGGAAGAACACGGTACCAACGTATACCCACTACACGCGGTTGTCTTCTTCGCGATCGCCCGCGGCCCCCGTTGGTTACCACACACGATGCTTCATGTGTTCTGCTTGCATTCGTAGCTACTGCATGTCGCGAGGTACGCTTGCTTCTGTTGTGTTGCTTTGCTTTGCTTCCTTACCCTAGTTCATCGTGTATCTTTGTGTTCGTCCTGTCGATGTAGCTGCCATAGTTGATGACCATTGCGAAAAAACAGTAAAACACAAGAACCACGCTGGTTCTGGCCGCGAACACAGGCACCAAAGATTCCCCACATGCCTGTCTCCAACAAATGTAGCTGATGGCATTCATTGGAGGCGTTTTCGTGACAAAGTGTGCATTTTGTGTACGTGCAGAGGCGGGGACTGCGGCGGCCCACCGCCGCCGCAACCGCCGTCTCCAGCATCATCTCATGTCATCGCAGCACAATTCGCACTGACAACCATGACACCATGGTGACGTGTTGCTCCCATTCCATTCCTTGCAATCGATAAATGTGTATCGAAACGATAGTATATTGTACCCGGCTGGCATCGTTACCAATTGCAAGCACCACTAACTGATGCATATTGGCATCCCACATCCTTGAGTTTATGTATCCTTCTCGCACGTGCCCTCTAAGGTCCCCACAGTAGCCATTCAAAATGTCAAGATCTCTCTTGACTGCATAGTCCGCTCGGGTGTGCAGTTGTAGTCTACCGCCAGTGGGTGGGTTCGAGTTCTTCGGGTATCTCGTGCCCAATGCTAACATAGGAAAGGGTACTCTGTGGGTGCTTGTCGATGTAATCCAGGCCCCTGACCACTGAGACATGTAGCGCTACATGTCTCAGTGGTCAGGCACCTTGATTACATCGACAGTGCTCTACGGTTAGTGATGATTGCCTGCAGCTAGGGTTTTTTTCTGATGGGTTATGGATGACATATCTGCTACATGAGCAAATCTATGGATTTATGCCTGTAAATATACACACTTATGTGCTATATCGGCACTCTCTGCCTTGCGTGTTTATCAGAAGGTTGGTGGCTCTGTCGTGAGCTCATGCGACCTGTCGATGAAATCGCTTGGCTCCTTAGGCCACACATCCAAGATCTCATGCTTGCAAACCTGGCAGACTGTGTTGTTTTTGTGAGGCCGTCAATGATCTGCGTTGCATTTGCGGATGCACACAACATACATTTTGCAGCATTGTCGGCATTGCAGAGAACCGTTGAATTTGCGGTTGTGCCGTTCTAGTGAAGTGGCGGATATTGTGTGTTGGTTAGTTGGTTGTTTGGTTTCATGCATATTCACTACATTTCCGGTTCATTAAAAAGCTCGCCAAGGGATTTGTTTTTTGTCCTTTGATTCCATACTTCGCATGCACAGCGCATACTATGAAGGGGGCAGACTTAGTGTGCATTGCAGTTGGTTGTTGGCCCGTTGACTCAGTTTGCTGATGAAACTTCTATTCGATTTTGCGCCCGGTTCATTTGAGCCTGTAACTTTACACATTTGAGCATGTTTGAGCGGTATTCGATGGTCAGCGTCGTTTTCTGTTGCATATTTCGAAGTTTCTGGTTCTTCTCCCTCTTGTCACCCTTTTCTCTGGTCCTGTGGATGGAATCCCTCTTGATCTTGTCATTACTCTTGATCTAGAGAGGATATTTACAGCGCCTCCCTACCTAAACAGCCTTTACCTAAAGAGTCTTTACCTAAAGAGTCTTCCCTACCTGATGGAGTTTTACGTGGTCTTGAGATTGACGTTCAACTCAGCAGCGGGCCCGTGAGAGTCAAATTGCTTTTACCACGAGGTCCCGCGTTCGAACCCCAGTCCGGCCAGCACCACCTCTCGTCTGTTTTTCAAGCTCCTACGCCGGGTGCGTAAAGTGTCTCTGGCGGTTTTCCCCTCTCAACGATTTGAATGAAATTCCGCCACTATAACGCTGAGGCCGAAGCTCAAAATGGGTATGGCGTAGTCCCCGAGTATTTTATTTTCACTTTTATTTTACAGAACCTCCCGACCTAAAGAATATTCACCTGAAAAATCTTCCCTACCTAAAGGACGTTTTCAGAGCCTTCCAACCCAACAACTCCCTAACCCCTAGACCCCAACAACTCCCCATTTGCATACAGGATAATGAGGGTCTCGATTGTTCTACATGTGGTGCTGATTACCTTGGCTGGAATCCTGGGCACCTTGGCGCAAGCCTACGACTGCCCATGCTGCTGTTTCAACGGTGAATACTGCGAAGAAAAACTATTTTCTATTGGCGTGGAGCGACCCTGTATGCCCAAACGGTTCAAAGGCGAGCCTTGTCATACTGATTCGCAGTGCTGGACGCATTACTGTACTTTCAAATATGACTACGAGCAGGGAAAATGGATGCGTAACGTATGTGGTATCGCGCCGAATTCTCCTCAGCTCGAAGCTATCAAAAGGGGATTTGGATACTAATTTTCAGTTGCATGCATTGACTGTCTGGTATGGCATGCGTCAAGTCTGCTTGGGCAGACACCAAGTAAAAGAAAAAAAGCGAATCGGGAACCACGCCATACCCAAGCAGGGCTTCGGCCTCAGCACCCTCGAAGGGCTGGGACATTGACATACACCCCCGGGCCACACGGGACCACGAGGGCAAACACAGCATTGCAAGGAAAGACAGGGTCGCCAACAGGGACCGCATCTTCAGCAACAACAGCACCAACGAGGAGAATGTAAGCAGCAATAACGGAATACACCTCAGCACATACAGCAGCCTCACAGTCCCGCAGGAACACAGACGGATCAAGAACCCAAGGAACACAGTATGTACTCACTGAGACAGGGTCAAAGCAATTCGCATCACGTGCGGCAAGAAGGGCAATCCGCGCACACCCTTCAGGGGGGACCAGCCGAAGCAAGTCATCCCAGAGGTCATTCGGGTCAGGGCACCCCACTGGAGAAGCTTTACAACTAAACAGAAAGTGCTGCACACAACACCAGCGACGCTCCAACGCAGTAAACCCCATAGCGCAACTAGGAGGTGCTCCAGTCACACAAAGGCCACAGTTTTCTCGATGGCAGAGCCCATGCAGCGGCAGCTCATCCCAGCCAACAGAGTGGCAGTACGGTAGCTTCCCAGAGAGCACTGTGAGAAAGCGGTACACTATCGGTGCAGCATAGCGAAGCAGAGGCAGTGGGGAGGACCAGATAGTAAGGGAGCCCGGGAGGGGGTTGAGATGCGGGGGTGGGGGGGGGCCCCGGGAGCGGCCCCGGCTGGACACCGTGCCTGGGTGGGTTGCTGCAGCTGCCTGGCGGATGGAAGACACCGAACCCCGCACAGCGTCACGAAGCTGGGCATTACTGGTTGGGCCAGGCGTAGAGGTAGCTGGTATAGAAGAAGCAACTCGGCGCATCCGAACGTCCCAGGGGTGATCAGCCGGCAGCGAGGAGTGGGCAGCGACACAAAATCGAGACGAAAGGGTCCCGTCAGGCTGTTGTGAAGCAACCCGCAACCACTCTGAGAACCGGGCATGTGCAAGATCACAGGCGCTGTCAGCAGGGACAACGCCGCACACAGACAGCAGCACGTCAGGGGAAACACATGCCACCCGGTTCCATGCGGGCTCGCCAGCGAAGAAGATGATACCGCAGGCCAGGCGGCAGGCGGTCAACAACAAGTCATCAAATGGTTGCACCAGTGTCGAAACCGCAGCCCCGTTTCGTCGCCGCTTGTAAGCGCCAGAGGCAGTGGGCAGGCCCCACACCTCCATGGCATACTCTAGCACAGGCTTAATTACATTATGGGTGATTCGTAGTTTCACTTCCACACTGATGCGTGGCGAATAAAACACTGGTCGCCACGAGTGCAAGGCACCTACTCCTTTGCGAAGAGCTGCGGCCACATGCATGTCCCATGTCCAGGAGGAATTCAGCCACATTCCCAGGTACTTGACCTCCGTGGCAACCTTGAGAGGTGCATCACCCCAGGTGAAGACCGGGGAGCCTGCCGCGGCAAGTGCAGCCGGCGGTCCAACCAAGAGCACATGGCTCTTCTCAGTATTCGCTTGGCAACCCCACGTGTCGCCGTATTCCTTCATAGAATTTATTATACACTGTAGGCCGGCCGGTGCGGCAGAACACCCTGCTTTGTCGTCTGCATACGCTTGAACTGCTAGGACGGCGGCCCCGACAGAGAGCCCAACGCTAGAGCAGTCCTCCTGCACCCTCTGAATGAGACCATCGATGAAGAAAGCATACAGAAAGGGCGACAGGGGGCAACCCTGTGCCACCCCACTGTGAACCTTCAGCGGCTCTGAAAGTGTACCTTTCACTGACACCCGCGCAGAGCATCGTCGATAGAGAGCATCTATAAGGCGCCACATCTTTCCTTGCACTCCTGTCTGTGCCAAACGATCTAGGAACGATGCATGCATCACTTTGTCATAAGCTTTGCTCCAGTCTAAGAAGAAGAGGCAGGACAGCTCCCCACGTTGCACCCAAGGGCGCACTGCAGCATCCAAGGAGAAAAAAACATCAGCAGTACCACGCCCTGGCCGGAAGCCGTATTGGTGTTCATGCAGGCGCACGTGCGGCGTGACGCGGTAGGAGCATGATAGTAAATAGCTTATTAATCGCCGGCAGGAGGGTGAGCCCCCGATAGTATACACGTGTCTTTTAAAGAGCGCACGTCAAATGTCATGAGCAGTGATGAGGTGCATGGCAGCAGGGAGAGATGAAGCTGGGAAGCAGGTTTGAATACATCGAAGAGTGTTTACACACTTTTTGTTTACAACACCTGGAGCGCGGCTTTGACTGTCAGAACAATGACTGTCAAAGCAGCTGATTGCAAGGCGCTGGTTTTCATTCCATCTTTTGTCAATGTTCACATGTCCTGAACATCTCGATTGATCAATTACACAGGAGGAAATTGTACTGAGCCACTTTGGATGCAAGTTCCAACTGTTGTGACGAATACATGTTCAGCTATACTGACAATGGCGCGGGTCACATACACGTATAGTGCATTTCACAGAGAGTTTACTTGTCTTGCACCTTCTAAAACACAGCGAAAACACAGACCCGAAAGTCACTCCGAATGCTTACCACCACACGCACGCACGGATGCGTGCAAAAAAGCATGCTAATCCGTATCAATCCCAGCAAACACAACAGATAATGCCACAGTGCGATCCAGTATAATATTTTTCACAGTGTGATCCAGAACAGTGGAGTTATGCCTGTAACTATACACATCCAGAACAGTTGTGCCAAGCAAATGTACCGTTGCCACAGAGATTGCGCTGAACACCTACACATAAGCAACGCATTTCAGCCACGATAGAAGGCCCTCCTGTGTGGCCTACCGGTACCCTCTGTTGATGGTGCAGCCACCTGTGGATACTGATAGCAGAAGGCGCACCTCAGCGCACCAAAACCAACTTCACTATTTTGCGCGCGCAGTTCACTCCGCTTCGCTCATTTTTAGATCCAGCATCTTCTACTTAGTCTTATTCTGCGTGACACTGAGTGATTGTCGTCCTTGCAGGGAGTTTCCGCCCCGTTACAAATTCTCAAAACCCTGTATTGTCTCAGGTTCACTAACTGGAGCGTCAGTTCTCCTTGGTTCACTCGTATTTACATCAAGTACATACTGATTCTCTTTATTCCGAGTGAAGCTGAGAGAATATGTCCCTCCTTGCGGTTGAGCACGAGCGGTGCAGAAAACAGCAAAATAGCTGATTCTCTCATATGCACTCATGGAAGCCCCAGTTCACTCAGCTTCACTCATATTTAGATTACAGAAACTAGTCTATATACTTATGTCAACGAAGCGGGACTAGTGGGGTCCACGATCGGGCCGATCGGTCCTGTCGGCGGCCGGCAGTGACGTTGCTCAACACTTCAGTGTCTCTTGTTCGCGCATCGCAGCTTCGCTTCACTCTACGTCAACCAGATGTAGTCCCAACACATATTCATACACTACTTCAGGTGCCTTTTGTGTTCAAGCGGGTGCGTGTGGCCCTGGTCTGGGCCCATTGCGGCTGTTGACTACTTGATGGTTGTGCCCACGTGGTGGGATAAGTTGGTGGATAAGCGACCGGGTACGCTGGCTTGTTCACGAAAGCTTTCGCCGACGTAGCAACTTCAATAGTCCGCAGTACATACTGCACAGGTACATATTGAGCTTCTTTGGAGATGCGTGCGGCTTTACTTGAACCACTTGGTCGCGCAGAACTCTGTGCGCAGAGAGGCCCCGAAGCATCTACCAAGCACACAAAGACCGGCACCCACTTCTACAAGACAGCACATGTTGAGCCTTGTGTTGACTTCGCATGTGTATCAATCGGCAACAGCTTTCGTGAGCGAACCAGCGTAACCGATCGCTTATCCACGAACTTATCCCACCACGTGGGCGCAACCATCAAGAAGTCAACAGCCGCAATGGGCCCAGACCAGGGCCACACGCACCCGCTTGAACACAAAAGGCACCTAAAGTAGTGTATGAATATGTTTTGGGACTACATCTGGTTGAAGTAGAGTGAAGCGAAGCTGCGATGCACGAACAAGAGACACTGAAGTGTTGTGCAACGTCACGCCGGCCGCCGACTTGACCGATCGGCCCGATCGTGGACCCCACTAGTCCCGCTTCGTTGACATAGGTACATAGACTAGTTTCTGTAATCTAAATATGAGTGAAGCTGAGTGAGCTGGGGCTTCCATGAGTGAGTACGAGAGAATCAGCTATTTTGCTGTTTTCTGCACCGCTCGTTCTCAACCGCAAGGAGGGACATATTCTCTCAGCTTCACTCGGAATAAAGAGTATCAGTATGTACTTGATGTAAATATGAGTAAACCAAGGAGAACTGACGCTCCAGGTAGTGAACCTGAGAGAATACGGGGCTTTGAGAATTCGGAACGGGGCGGAAACTCCCTGCAAGGACGACAATCACTCATTTTCACGCAGAATAAGACTAAGTAGAAGATGCTGGATCTAAAAATGAGCGAAGCGGAGTGAACTGCGCGCGTAAAATAGTGAAGTCGGTTTTGGTGCGCTGAGAGGAGTGTACTCACTGATAGCCCCCCCCCCCCCCCAACCCCCAACTTCAGACCGCCACCTCCAGCCCCTTGAAGCTCGCGCACATCACCCCCCCCCTCCCCCCCCCCCACAGTGCCGCCGGCCCCCGCAACCCTCTGGAGCCCAAAAACTGTGGCCCACTGTCATCCTCTGACGCGCAGCGCCCCCTCTGCAGACACACACGTTGATGCTCCCCTGCCCCTTCCACCGCCCCTTCACCATCCCTCCCCCGACATCCTCCGCACCTGCACAGTCCTCCCCCACACCCCAGGGATCCTGCCCCCGCCCCCACCCTCCCATCACTTCCTATCCCTCCTGCAGCCGTTCGGTTGTCTTGCTGCTCCAAGGTCTTCTAGTTGCGCCTTGTGAGGACCGCCCTTGGCGGCTCCTCGCCGAAGGCGGTGGAGCGCGTCCCCTAGCCATCTGCTCTGCGGGGTGCTGCTTTGTAACTGCGCTGCTAACATGTCACAATTTTGTGTACCTGCTTGACGCTGTCATGTTGGCGCTGTACGCTTTCGTGCCGGCTTGGAACTGTTTTGCATACAGACTCGCGCGCTGCGGCCAGATCACACGTCCAGATAATACCTACCATATTACTTGATGCCAGGTAAACACATAACTGCTGTGCCTAACGTGGCTAACGTGTGGAATGCGACACGAAGATACATATGGTTGGAGTGTTGCATGCCATTATACTTGCGTGTGTCGCAAGCCGACGAGCGATGGAAAATGGGTGATAAAGGCAGTAGAGTGCAATAGCTCGCAAACTGTACCAAATTGGATTCGAAACACTCTATATGTATATAATCAACTGAACCCTTCGCAAACTGTTCAGGCTCATATTTGATCCGTGCCTGCTGCTAGTGAACTTAACACCACTGCTGGTGTGTGCAACTGCAACCCGCGTGCATATCAATATCGTGCATGCAAACGCGCATTACTGGCGTGTTGAGAGTATTTTGGGAGTAAGGAGAGCACTCTTGCAACATGCGGTGTGCCATTATTTCACAACTTGTTGTTGAAAAATTGACCGCCTGCCGCATGGCCTGCTATATCACCTTCGTCCCCGGCGAGTCAGCATGGACCCGGGTGGCATGTCATTTCCACCGATGTGCTGCTGTAACTGTGCGGCGTACTCCCTGCTGCCAGCGCATGTGATCGTGCTCGTGCCCGGGTGCTCAGAGGGCTGAAGCAAGCTTGCGGCCGCGGGTGAACTGTCCTCATGATGATAGATGTCCTGTTCTGATGACTGGGGTTTCCCGCTAGATTTCACCAGGACAGACCACATCAAGGTAATCTGGCGGCCGCGGGGCGGCTGCAGCAGGTGTGAAGGGGAAGGGACATGGACCCAGGAGCCGGGGAGGGGGCTGGCATAGGGCTCTAAAATAGCCAGTTAGGATTGATAAACAACAAATTAGGATTAGTTTTCTCCCTTCTAATCAATGGCTAATTGACGTTTTGGAATTTAATCAATTTCTGGTTCGTCCTAGCCAATGACATTGATTATGATTAGTTTCTAATCCTAATCAACTGTTCGCCTACTTGTTAATCAATTGCTCATAGAATTTCGAGGAAACAGACTGCTTCAATGTTGTCATTCCAGTTGACACAAAAGATTGCTCACTCAGCAATATAGCAACAACAGCCGCGCTCTTGCATTGTCCTGCTAGATCGGCTGTGGAGGTACCTTCAGCTTCACAACACTTTGAGGTACACGTACAAAACGGGGCCTTTTCAGAGCGTTTTGGACCGGACAAACTGATTGGACGACTGAGGCAACCTGCAACCTGCCATGCATACCCATTTGCTGCTTTTCTGGGGAATGTTGTTTGGCGGCAGCCCGCTTTTTTCCAGCTGATTTGGCAGTTTGGTCCCTCAATTTGGCGTTTTTTGTGCTTCACCACCAGATGGAACTCCTAGCTCTTGGGACATACAGCTATTGTCACAGAGGTGCCCCCAGGCCCATCCAAGGGTCTTGGGATTGACCTTGAACTCAGCCACGGGCCCTTGAGCGTTAAAGTAATTTTACCACAAGGTCCCGGGTTCGAACCCCGGTCCGGCCAAAGCAACCTCTCGTCTTTTTTTCGAGCTTCTGAGCCGGGTGCGTAAAGGGTCTCTGGTGGTTTCCCCTTTCACGAATTGCATGATTTCCGCCACTGTGGCGCTGAGGCCGAAGCTCAAACCGAGTATGGCGTAGTCCCTAATCATTCATTCATTTATTTTAAATATCCCCAAACTGTTTTCAGGATCCCCAAAGTGAAAAAATCCATAAGGGAATTGTTCTGTCTAGGGATACCTATAAGGGTCGGTGTTAATTAATCATCAACCTGTTATCAAAATGAAAACGACACACTCAGGTATTGATTAGGACCACTTATTAACCTGTAATCATTGTTTTTGGCCCAATCCTAGGTGAATATTGATTAGCGCCGGACTAATCAATGGCTAATCGGCCTCCTAGACATCCTCATTAAGAGCCCTAGGCTGGCTCGGAGGGAGGCCGGGGCGGGGAAGCAAGGGGGGCCGGAGGAAGGAGGGGCCGGCAGGAGCGTTGAGAGGGCGGCAGGGAGGGCCCCGCAACAAATCACTGAAACAGCTTGATTCCATTTATATGACAGAGTACTGCAGCACCCTGCAAAAGCTTATATTCAAGATCCTGTATGGTATGCAAATATAACTGGATGGCTGCATTTCTTGTTGCCGGGCCCTCCCCGCCGCCTGTTGTAGCCAGGGGCAGTTGGGGAGGGGGAGGGGGGGGGGGGATGAAGATGGAGATGGCAACTGAGCATATGGTCGATGTTAAAGTTGTCAAGACAACGTGCGCTAATGCCATACCTGATTGCATGTTGCTTCCTGGTAGTAGAACCATTCAGATAGCTCCACGAACTGCTTCTCACACAATGCTTCTGCACCCAGATCAACTGAAAGCAATCCGAACGAGCTTGATTCACATACGTCTGTTTTGGACAAGGCCGGCCCTGGTAAATCGTGAAAACTACATCGATAGTGGCGCGGCACCTGGTAAATAGTGTAGAGAGAGGGTCAAGGACAGGCATTGGGTGTGTGATGTGTCACATTGGCTCACAGAAGCCAGTACACAGGCATTTGTGAGCGATGCTGAACAATTTTTTGCACACAATACCGACGTGCAGTTTACAGTGCATGTTTGATTATTACTTTCATAGGTGGTCCCAGTCGTGCCTCCCTGGGGTGAAACTTATAGAATGAGGACTGATACTAGCACGACAGTGTGAAAGAATGTCAGTGTGTCTAGATTGAGATCGCCATCCCACATCCAGTGTAATTACATCGATAGGACGCAGCATGCGGAAACAAGAAGGCTATGATGAATCTGACCACATCAGTAAACCAAAACAGAACACGATGCTATCTGGCATCTTTCCTTCTGAAGGTGTTGCTCACAAGTGGCGGGGGGTTGTCTTTCGACAATGGTCCGCTGCACGGTTGGTGTGTAGCCACGAATGAAGCAATATCACGTCGGAGGAATCACCACTGTACCTAAACATTGTAACCGGCTAATATACACCCAAGAAAGCCAAAAACGGCACCAAATTCACCCAAAAACCCCCTAGAGGGAGCGAAGTAAAGCAGCACTACTGAACGCGTTTAGAATACCCTATTTCACCTCAGCAGTAGGCAATAGGGACCCTACATCAACTTCCTTTAGTTCTGTACTTTCTTGGCACCCTTTTCCTGTGGTGCTGTTGATTGAATGTCTCCTAACATCCATGTGCAGTTGCTCCCACCACCGTCAGGCTGAGCACCAACCATTCAGACAGCAGTTTGAAGTGCACTCCTCGTCAAAAGTGCAAGGATAGCCCTCTTCCACGATTGGTATGCACAGGTTGAGTCCACTCCATGGGTTTGTGGCGCACCAATTGATGTCACAGACCTCAAAATCTTGGCAAAACACAGATGAACAGCACGCATAGCCTTCGTAATCGACCTCAGCTGCTGGGAGCGCATGAACCCCATGCATGGTTGAAGCCAATGCGGCCAGCACCGCAATGAAACTTTTAGCCGACTTCATCATCCTGCATGCATGATAGCTGTGGACATATGCATGCTTGGCCACCGCTTGCACCCACACTCACGACGGAGGTGTGCTTCCATGCATGGCTATGGGCGCCTTGACTCGTATACCATGTATACATCCAGATATATATCTTCACACTCAGTGCAGCTGCTATCTTTTAGTTGTGTACTTCGGACCTGTGGCGTTGTAGCTGCTCCTCGCTATGAGGTATGGCGATGGCATGCTCCCCAACAATGTGTATATTAGGGTTATTAGGGTTCGGATATGGGGGCTCAGTTGTTTGGGTTCCGAAGGCAGAGTGTGTGTACACTTTTTGGCTTTTTGGGTTCATGCCTATTCACTACCTTTCCGGTTTGTAGGACAAGGTGTATACGCTCAATGTAAGTGCTGTGTATAATGTATCAAGTGACCGTCAGAACTCCATAGAATGGCTCATGTGTCAGCAAAGCGTGGGCAATGGCCCTGAAGCGATGAAACACGCGGTAAGGCACTCATGCATTGGACGGGTGGGAATGTTGACTAGTCAAATATTTCTGTCTTCGTCCTCCACGTTGCATTCGAGAGACTATAGCATCAGAGATTACCTAGACAGGACGCGACAGCATGGATGCACTCAGCCTAGCTGAGGGCGGGTGCTCCACGCTCACTCCCTAAGGATTACAGATGAACCCCCTGAATGTGCGAGTGCAGTTGTTGTGTGCAGTGTGCAGAGACTGACGTACTCTGCCACATGAAACCAGTGAAAGGGATTCCATGCTCAGAACTTCTCTGTCGTTTTGGGTATGTTGACTACTCCGCAGAAACCGCCGAAATTATCACCCAATTCCAAACAATTACCGTACATGGCGAATACCTTCGACGTGAAGCGTGTTACACGACCTTGAGATGTCGGGGATGTCACGCTTCAAAATGGCGCAAACGTCGAGGTACCCCGCGAAAATTTTCTTGTCACGCATTGCACTGACAGCGAACATCGAAGTGTCCCGGGAAGAATGCATGTGTCACGCATCATACAGTCTTCAAATGTCGAAGTGTCCCGGGAGGTGAACTTTGTCACGCTTTTTATTTACAACCTTTTCTTAAGGGATGCACATCTGCGACATTTCCTCACAGAACTGCTGCTGCAGCGCATCACGTGCATGTCACACCCACCCAAAACCTCGAAGTTCACACTAAAAAAATCTGCTGTCACGCCTCGCACGCACTGAAAACGTCGAGCTGGCTTGGAAAGAAATATGTTGTCACGCATCGAATCACCTGAAATGTCTATGTCGCCCCCAAAACAAATTCTGTCACGCTCGAAAATTAGCTCAAACGTCCGAAAATTTACAAGAGTTTTCCTGTCACACGCAGCTGAACTGTCGAAGGTATTTACCAAGTACGGTACATCGACAGGACGCGGGGGAGAGGGAAAATGCAACAAAGCTGAGAAATGGAGTAAGGCAGCTAGAACATAGGCTGCGACAGACGTCCACAGCGTTACGGCAGAGTTAACTAGTCAAGTACGGCACGTGAAGTCAACATGCGCGCCTTACGCATGCATGCGTAATGTGCACAACAGTTCACGTGGCCTCGTGCATGTGCGAACAGTTTGATGCACTGGACATTCCTCTTGAGCCGAAGGCCTTGGCGAAGGGAAGACAATATGTGTTCACGTTGGAAGTCAACGGTGGCGTGCCGTAAACATGAGGGCAATCAGCACTTGTCTGAAGCTTGATGTGCCTACGTCCAAAATACACCGTGTCAATCTTGGTGGCTACTAGCGCGACTTCACACCGATCTCGTCGGCGTTTCAATGACATGTGATGACACACGCTGTGCTTCAAGATACATGTCAGACATTGTCAGATCCATCTACATCTTCAAATGAGGACACTGCGATAGATGCATTAGTCCCGGAAACGATGTAACGCGAAATAAATTTAAAGGAAGCTGAGAATGTCATGCGACAATCTGCGGCTGCAGCTTCACTACACGCGTAGGCCTTAGGGTCGAGCAGGAGAGCTAAAGCTCGTCGGAGAAGGCGCTGGTAAAGCATTATACACCATGTGTACGAGTGTCGAACTAGAAACATGTCGCTGGTGCGCATGTGCTGTTTCAGCATGTGGTTCTATTCCAATCACGGAGCATAGCGTGTTGTCGACGGTTATGCCATCGCGCAAACGGAGTACAAGGCCCTCAGCAAAATACTTCTAATCAGAGTTCTTCTTAACATTACCAGCACACTTAAATACCAATCGCTTGCGCTTCTGCTGTGAAACAGCACAGTGATCATACCTTGCGGTGAGGGATCCTGGGAATGGTCACTGACTGGATGATTTGCTTACTGTGTGGTATACGTAACGATGGTGTGCTAGAAAGGCGAAGGTCATGCAGATGGCAAATGTTTCTTGTTAAAATGCGGAACAGATGCTTTTGAAGTCTGGCGAGTCACTCGATGCCGTCAGTGATACATGACTCTTGAAACCAGGTCAATCCAGATTACACTATCAAACAATCGCCATGCATTGCTCTTTTACGCCAGTAATGGTCAGCCAATTGCAACTGTATCGAGGTAGTTGTAGACTATGATCGTCACAGATGTCAGAATGAGCTTTCAGAATGTATATTGGCCATTTTTGCACCTTTCAAGACCGGGTACATACATATTCGGAGCAGGCTGAGTTTCGGGTTAGCCCGGTCGGTAGAGACGTAAATGTGTGGATGTGGTATTCATTTATGTAATATGTGGTATTCATTTATGTTGTTGAGATGGTAGCGAGACAAGTTTGGAGCATTGTCGGGTCGTATCTGCGTCTCTCGTGAACTCCTCACAGGCTGTATTTCAAGCAAGCAGCGGACTCCCCTCTAGGGTGTGTGCCCTTTGGGGTTGGCGTCATCCCTGATGGTTTTTTCTTTTTTATCCTTGCGGCGATACCCCAAGGCCTTTCGTAGGTCCCTGGACTTGTTCATGGGACATCCTTCAACCGTGCGAATTGAAACATTCCGATCGAATTGATAACCTTGGTAAACGGCCTATTGCGCAGACATTCAGCCGGAAACAAAATATACAATCAGGAACCGCGAAATACCCAGGAAACGCTTCGACCTAGGAGGGGAATGGCTGACCGGTAACATGGAGATCACGAGCGTGTTTTTTCTTCTTCATATGACCAACCTGTGGTACGTTTCTGCCTGGGGTATGTGTACCAGGGTTAGCATGTACGGCGGCCCCCAGCACAAAAAATCATGAGCCGTAAAAAAAAACCCCCCCTAATCGGGAACCACGCCATACCCAAGAGGGGCTTTGGCCTCAGTAAGGAACTATAAGCCTCCGTAAGGAACTATATGCCATCAGGATAACGCATACCCCAAAGGGAATGTGCCTCAGCACTTCGAAGAGCGAGGGAGGGGGGACAACCACCTAGCTAAGCTCTAACTGTCCGATGCATCACTTACACACTCACATTCCAATGCATCAATGTACTCGCATACATCATCATGTGTGTACAGAATCATGTTGGCTCCATGGTTGTGCGTGCTTCCCCCCATTTGAGGGAGGGAAAGGAGGTTAAGGGGGGGGGGGGGGGGGGTCGTCAGATTCAAGCCTGAGCCGCCAGGGAATTCATTCCTGAATCACCCCTGGTTCACTTCCTAAAAGGGGACAATCGTCCGTGTGGCCTTCCTCAGCTTTGTTCCTGACAGTGTCTTTTTTTTTAATGTGTTTCTGGGTAAGATCATGGAACAATCCTTTCGAACGTTTCACTTTTGATCCAATGGCGAGGGATGAGTACAATGGCGAGTTTCGTCTGAAAACACAGCAGCTTTGAACACCAATAGCAAAACACGTGTAAATTTACAGGCATAACTCCATAGAATAGCTCATGTACCAGCAAATCATCGCATGACAAAACGGCAAATGCCATGCATGTAAGGCTGAACCATGGCTAGATCTCAGATACGTAGTGGGCTTCTCTCTGTTGTGGTTCTGTACCTTTGGAGAACTGGCCGGTGCATAAACAAAGTCTTGGACACCACGGCTGCACACCACCAAGGAACACTGTGCCTGTACACTATGATTTTTAATAGGTTTGCCACCTTGCATACTAGGGACCTGAGTGTCAATGCACTCAGCCTAGCTGAGGGCAGGTCATATTGACCCTCGGCCGTAATAATGATAAAATCATGAAACTGGCCGCTTGAGAATTTCATTCCAAGGATGCTGCTCTCATTTCGTGGGCTCGAGAATTTCGTTCCAAGGATGCTGCTCTCAGGTTGAAGTGACGTGGAATAACCGCAAGCTCATCATCACAGGCTTGCCATGACATCTAGATGCCACCATCCACAAACTGAGAGCAAAGGCCATTAATGCAGCAGTCGCTCAAGCATTGTTCATTGTACGAACACTCATATCCCACTTCCTTCTTCTCCCAGCATAGGTGCATGAGACCTGACTCTCGAGTATCAAGACATTCCTGTACTCCACAATAGTGCATTGACGAGCAATAGTAACCCTTCTCTAGCCAATACTAGCAGCATGCATACCCTCCAGGGTTCACATATATTGCTGGCAGACCCTATGCACTCGGAATGCTGCTCATGGCACAAATCAAGGCGGCCAACTGTTTTGCATCAATGCTTAATAGAAGCAGTGATGCTTTATTAGAATGTAATAGTGGCAATATAAATGTGTTTATTGTGTTTTGGTCACTATTGAAGGTATTTAGTTTTGCATGCAGGTTAAATCCGGTGATTCACCGCGTGGAAACGTGTGAAGCATCAGAGGGAACAGCATGCAGCACGTGCATTGTGAAGACTGCCTATGTGTATGCCTAGTCACTCAAGTTCATGTCTGAACCCTATGAACTTGAGGTGAACCTGTGATTAGTCATCTAAGTTCACCAGTGAACCCTATGATCTCTAGGAGTGAGCTAACAGTTCATGGCTCTACCACATGAACTTTTCCTGCACTGAATAGTGCTCGCTCTACTTGTGTTGTACATTGCGCTGTAGGCTTGTGTATCTGAATGCTATATAAGGAGTGCGCAGTAGAACGAATGTAACCTTCCAACTGTCTTCAGAGACTCAGCATCGGACTTGATCACCCGACTGCTTCGAGTCGACCCGTGAATACTACGATAAGCACATTGCAATCCAACACCAACACCAAAAGCAAGAATTGTGCGCTCTTCCTGGCCCTGCATGCATGCATGAATCACATCTGTCAACACAGGGACGGTTTGTCTGCACCACCACACCCATTACTGCCTAGACATCGTAGCTGTGGACTTGAATGGCCTGTACCAGTGTTCTTAACACTGCACCGAGAGCTAGAACACAGCCACAAAGAAGGTCAATGGTCTGTTGAGGTACCACAGAAGAGGTCTGGCCTACATGGAGTATTCGAAACAAATCTGGGCAGGTATCTTCACAGGTTTATTCCGTGTCCTGACATTTACTTCTCGCATGTTGTTGATGTAATCAAGGTCCCTGACCACTGAGACATGTAGCGCTACATGTCTCAGTGGTCAGGGACCTTGAATACATCAACAACAGCCGTACCAGTGGAGGTCGTGCTCCCCTCCCACGTGCTCGTTTGGCTTTAAAAAGGCCGACCCGTGGTCAGTCGCGCCTACATGCCCCTGCCAGGACCGAACCCACGACCTCCCGGTGGCTTTTGTCGATGTAATCAAGGTCCCTGACCACTGATGATGAGACGTGTAGCCCTACATGTCTCAGTGGATCATTGCAACCAGCGGGCAAGAAAGCGAAAGGGTGAAGTGAGCTACCGAGTGCAAACCTTGTGGACGCTTGTGGCCGCTCTTACATTGTGTTGGCTGCGAGCTTAGCCTGTGAATAGCGCACAAGGCCAGACCTATGTTTATCCACCATGCATTGTTGCAAAAACAACGCAAACCAAAGCCGAGTTTGAAATCCTTCTTCCATGTAATCTTACAGTACTTATCCGCAAGCGCGGTGTTGATAACGCGTTTACAGTCTCAGCACCTTCTCAACCGAATAAGAGCGACCTTCCAGACCTTCTGCGTAGAGTGCTGATGAACGCACTGCCCAGACCTGGTCGTCGAAACAGTTTTCACGGAAGAGGGTCATTATGCGGAAGATGTACCCACGTTTATTGTTATTCACGCATCAAGCAGCTCCGAGCATCTCATAGCGGAGAAACTGGAGCCGCGAATGGCAGGGAGGTGGAGACTTGGCAGCTGCATGCATGCGCAGCTTCCAGCAACACTTTACACTTTACCTTCTTCGACACACTGAACTGCGCAGTTTACACGGAGTTCCTTCACACATGCAATCATCTAACCGAAACGTACTGCATCACATATATCAAGGTAGGAACTCTGCTGGACGTCCAGTGCGGCCGACGGAGGCGAAGATTTATATAAGAGCTTCGCCTGTTACTTTGCGAAGCTTCGTGGTGAAAACAACACTTTAAATTAAACTGACTGAATGCATGACCCAGCAGAATGCTGCGCTGGAGGGGGTGTGCGGGCCGTGGGCGCCCATTGGGGGCGAGATGTTGAGAAAGAAAAATGCTAATCGGGAACCACGCCATACCCAAGAAAGGCTTCGGCCTAGGGGACATACACCCCCGGGCCACACGGGACCACGAATGCAGACACAGAGGCTGCAAAGAAAACCGCACAATTGAGGACTGCCGGAGGCCCTCGAGGGGGGGAGGGGGAGGGGGGCGTTGTGGGCACTTGTATCGGAATGAAGGAGCCTAGAACTGGATGATGTTCGATCTGGACAGGGCTGCAATTAAAGTTCCCAAGCGATTAACGCGTCAACACAGTTTTCTGAAATTTTTTATTTTAGGCTGCACCGTTTTAATCATGTCGCTTTACCCAACATAAAAAAAAATTATCGAGGGCGTTCTGACTTTCGAAAAATATTTAGGGAAAAGCGCCTGAATGGCACATTTCAGCCCCTGTGGTGCATCAGAATTATACATTAAGTGCATATGATGGTAAATATGCACTCTTATTGACGAGGTGTGCTTGGGGTGGTGCTCCAGGCGCCAGTTCAGTGTATGGTGTGCTGAGTCCGTGACAACCCCCCTTAGCCACTCACCGACAACTGCACCATTTGAGCCCTCAGAGTCATCAAAATGTCATACAAACAA
>JAUMHD010031553.1:0-22469 GCA_032359135.1 Ulvella scutata | reverse complement strand
CGAGCTAAGTTGGCATGCGATGATTTGCTGGTACATGAGCCATTCTATGGAGTTATGCCTGTAACTTTACACAATTGAAGAGCAGCAGGGGTTCTGCTGCAGGGTGCTAGGTGCGCTCGCCACAGATGCCCTCAAATCTGCTCTCCAACATAGCTATGCATCGGATTTTCCAGAGATGTAGCATGCATCTTCTTGCCCTTACTGTGATGCACGATTCCAGGCATACAGAGCATGGCACGAAACCAAGAACTGAGGACAGAGAACGTACCTCTTGGAACGTGCAGCAGGCCATGTAATAGCTAGCGTTGGCTTGGGGATCAGTGTGCAGGCCACTTGGGGATTAGTATGCGACACGCTTCTGGTATCCATGAGCTCAGCCCCCCATCCAGCCCCGCATGCGGCCGCACCTTGCAGGCCCCTACTGTAACCTCGGCATCGTGCAAGGTTAACAACCTGGGAAACGATACCATGGAGTTCCGTGTCAGATCGCATCATATTGCTCCGACTGACTTTGAGGCACGATCATTGTACCACTTAGCAAGGGGAATCATGGGGTGCAGCTGTACTGGCATGCTGCGGGCCGGGCCCGAGTAGAGGGCTTGTTGCATCCTACTACGGAGACTGAGTAGGGTTTTTATTTATGCACGTTGGGGTTGGTGTGCGTTTCATAGTTCATGACTGAGATTCCTTCTGTCCCATATCCTTAGGCTTCCATATGCATACGTTTCTGTGCATTTCCAGCGCCCTTGTGGATGTAATCACTTTCAGGCGTGCAGGCACGTGCCATCTATGGACGGTATATATATCTGTAGACGAGGCATGTACAGGCAGAATGCACAATATCTCGAGAGACACTCGAGATATTGTGTAATGCACTCGACCGGTATCTGCGCACTTGCAGGTGGTCGGCGCAATTGAAAAGAAGGCAAGCTATGGCGGTAGCTTGGCTGTTTGTCGGTTTTTTGGGTTGCGAACCCGCCTGGCCATGCATGTGGGGCTATGCAAGCTGCGGCCGGCTTCCAGAGCGCCTGTTGCCTGTTTCGCACGAAAAGAGACTTTTCATGCTGCCTACCAGTTGTGAAGATGTTCACAACTGTTGCATGAGGTTATCACTGATACGTAACCCAGTTTGCTTGCATGCTAACAGCTTGTCATCGCCCTTGTCGATGTAATCACAGCTCATATTGGCATGGCATGTTATAGTTCGTGGAGTAGTTGCCTGCCGATGTATCGACAGGACAAGGTGGCAGAGGCAACGTCAGGCAGGGGATTTCTTCTTAGAACTGGCAGCTGCCAGTTCCATGGCAGCGAATCACTACCGCGGTAGGTACCGCGGTGCATCGGTAATAGGTACCGATGCACCGCGCATAGCCCAGGCCTCAGGCCTGACGCAAACACTGACGCAACTGACGCAAACAGTTGGGGGTGACAACATGACAACCACCCAGACACCTCTCTCCACATCAAAGTTCTGTCGGAACCAGTAGGCCAGGCAGAATGAGAGCTTGGTTGCCCTTCAACACAACGCAACTGAGTTCCCGATTTGCACTTGCAGGGAAGCCCCAAAGGACACATGACCAGTACTAGTGCTGGAAGCTGCAGTGGCCTGAGAAACTCTACACCTGACGAGTCCAAGTAGCCATACAATTCAATACAGTGATCACGACAGATTCATGCCCACAAGTGCACAACCTCACAAGTGCACAACCTCAGATGCATCCGACATCGTCAACATAATCTAAATTTATGCTGATCTGTGACAGAGACGATCTGCAGAGCTTCGATCCGTCGGCATACTTAATAGCCTTGTAGCACGTCATGTATGTATCGTGTTGTGTTGTTGCTCATTCACCGTTAATGTTGGTTGAGACGTCGACCTAGCCTCAGCTGCAGATTGTCGGCTTCGCCGCAACAGTCGCATTCACGCTTCCGTGCTTCCACCCACAGTCTTGTTTGAATGTGATTGGTGTATCGTGTAGCTTTGTGTTCCCAGTGGTCGCACTCATAGAGGAGGTCCTACACCAGACTCTTCACGTCAGCCTTGTCACGACAACGTCACGTCACCAGCGGCGGGGAACAGGCTGGTCAGTGCACGTCTGCAACGATACACGAGCAAGGCGTGATGCAATATACTGGTCCCTTCCTCAGGTGTGCAAATTGGTGGATGGCCTCGCTAAGAATCTGTCATCAGTGGCAACCAGCTGCTGCATCAAGTTACGCCAGCTGAGGTGCACGCCGTGCTACGCTGAAGCACCCTAGCACGTTCGAACTCTGCATGCGTGCCAAAAGTCTGTTCCATAGTTTCACAGGTGTTACAGGCACACGTGCTCAAGTTACCCAGCAGTGTCCGTCATACATCTCCAGCTTCTGCCAGCACCATGCCAATTTGCAGCACTGTTTCCGCATTATGCAGGCGAGCCTCCGTGTGGCTTTGATCAATTGTCCTGTGCGCCGTGCATTTGAGACCAGTCACTGGCCGTTGTTGCACACTCCATTGTCCAGAGCTCGAGTATCGCTCTCATAGCGAGCACGGTTGCGCATGGCTTCTGGATTATGATACAGTATGTAAATTGTATGCATGCCGATGCGCATTATGTACAACGCTCCCGTTGGTCGAGTTTTGAGGAGTGCGTGCACCACATGAAGGCAGTGGTCTTGCTTCAATGAACACATACACACGTGTAAGATCACACACACGAGTATTATCTAGGCCTACGAGTATCGACCCATTCGCATCATAAGGCTCTTGTGTTCCGTCTCCTGGGGCTAGTGCTCCCAGTACATCGTCAGAGCGAGAGTGTAGTACTTACTACTAGAACTCGCTAGGGAGGCCTCAGTCGTGCTTATTGTACGCTGCTGCTACCTTTGAGAGGAATGTCACCATGATCATGGTTTCAGCCGTCTCTCAGTCGAGGAGAGGAGGCTGGCCAGTTCTACTCTGCACCAGTGTTCTCACACAGCCATGTGATTCTTTCCACTCTTGACTTTCACCACCAATTTTCTTTGCAGTTTTCTGTGGCGAACCCACATGTTTCTGTGCTTACCACTGTGGTATTGTGGGACCATCTGCCTGCCTGGCACTGGCGACCCACACCGGTGACGGCGGTTGCTGTGCAGGCTCATCTCATCTTCCCGTAACAGCAGGCCCATGCACGCCACATCTGTGCTGCAGCACGGGCTGCTGGCACTGGCATGCCTCCTCTGCTGCCTGCCCCCGGCCCTTGGCGAGTGCAGAGGTGATGGGGGCTTGGCATGCCCGGGCCTGGACCCCATTGTCCCAGTGCAGGAGGGATACGATCCAGCACAGGTAGACTGGAATGCTGTGGCGGCAGACGTGCATGCACTGACCGATGCAGAGCCGCGGCTGTGCACCATGGCCATCCGCGCCTGGTTCCACGACATCACCGCCCACCAAGGCAAGATCCAACAGAACGCTGCGAGGAGCAAGATCTTTCCAGGGCTTGCGGGTGCGGATGGCTCGCTATTTACACACGATGCAGAGACGGAGATGGAGCAGAACGCAGAGCATGGCTTCACACGGGTGGCGCGCCACGTCCTGGTGCAGGTGCGGCCCTCCCTGCCGCGGCCCCTGCACTCCGCGCCATGCAGTAACCTGCAACAGATACGTGTGTGTGTGTGTGTGTGTGTGTGTCGAGAGTGGCTGCCTCCTACTGCCCTGGCTTGTGATCACACTGCGCCCCCACCTGTTGACTGGTGTGTGTGCAGTTGGCAGCAGCGCATGGAGTATCTCATGCAGATATCCTGACCATCTTTGCTGGCATGTGCCCCACACGCATGCATGGAACTGTGGACATTCCTTCACACTGTGAAGCGGAAGGGTTCCCTCTCTACGTGCGCGCCTCCACCGTTGCCTGCCTCCAGCAAGCTTGAATGAACGCCTGTAACGTCTAGTTAGCGCTAACGTGTTCGACCTCAACTGTTCAATGCGGTTTGTAGAGAAGTTTAGGGAAATGTGGCTTTTTTTGTGGCTCGTGCTGATGCGGTTGTTGGGGTGGACCTCATGTGTTCGTAATATGTAGAAGTTTGGAATATCCAGGATAATGTTGGGCAGATTTTGCAGTGCATCGCTTCGTATCTTCGACTGAGCATCCTGCCCACGTGTGGTGCATGCATGCAGGTGGGGAAGCAAGACTACAAGCGGCCTGAAACGCACACTGTGTTCAACGTACACTACGCTCGCACGAACCAGCTCAGCCAGCCGCACACCCGCATTCCAAAGATGTATTCGGAGTTCTTCCTGGCATGTTCCCTCTGTGACGCTGCATGCATCTGGACCATTGTTGCCTATGCTCAGCGCCGCCATGGGCTGCTGCTGCAAGCTTCTGGTTGCACGCGTACAACGTTTCATGAGTGCAGGGCATCAATGTGCACATAGAAAACGACGACTGGAAGCTGAGCCAGCAGGACGTCACCGCGTTGATGGGCGCGCACGGCAGCATGTCGTACCAGAACTGCATGACGGACGGCGAGCAGCCCGCAGAGGCGCCCGGTATCGCCGACCGCACCTGCGCGGGGGCAGGCGGCAAACAGCGCATGTTCAAGTGGAGCAACCACTACTGGCAGGTGCGGGCTGCGCAACCCTGCCTGCGTGTGTGCGAGCGTGCGGCACCAGTGGCCCTGTGCTTGCATCGTCTCCCATGCCAAGGCTATGCTGTAAACGATGTGGGTGGTAATGCAGGACATCACGTCTGGCGCATGCCTCCAGATTGACAGTAAACGCGCAGGGAGGCCGCTGCAGCCTGAGGAGGACGGGGACTTCACGTCGTGCACCTGGAGCACCGTGGAGGGCTTCCAGCTGGGGGAGATCATGGAGTGCAGGGTGCGGCCCTCCTCCGGGCATCCCTGCTGGTCCGCAGCGAGTTGCAGATCCCAGTGTGATTCAAATCCTGGCTGTGGTGCTGCAGGCCTTCAATGACTCTAAGAGGGTCATCAGCGACAAGGGTGTGCGCACACTCGAGAAGGAGTTGGAGGTGGGAGTGTTTGCGGATGGCTGGAGGGAGACCAAGTGGACGCCGGACCCCGCCACTGCGGCGCCCTGCTGCGGCTTCACCTGCCAGACATGCGAGGAGAACCCTGAAAGCAAGTTCTGGTGTGGAGAGCTGGTGAATGTGCGCAGTCCTTCACGCCTCTGCAGTGTGCGTTTGGAGGTACTTGGGGGTGTTGTTTGGGTTCCCACAAGGAGCGGCACCCCCGGGGAGTCATATGGGTCGTTCTATTTACTCAACGACGCACATGGCTCAACGATACGCATGACTCAACGACGCACATGGCTCAACGACGTACTACTCCACACGCGCACTGCCTGACCAGCTGCGATGTGCAGGGGCCTGACCGTTTCTTCCCGTACGGCTACTTCGACTGCGACTGGAGTGCGGCATACAAAAAGACTTCCTCATACTGTGATGAGGACACCAAAGCGGCAGAGTTGTGCACGACTAGATGGCCAGAGAAAGGAGACGAGATCCGCAGCATCATGGACAACGTGCCCGTGCTCCTGGACAAGTACCGTAACAGTGCCACCGACTGGGAGAAGGACTACGCCATTGCGTTCTGCAAGCTGGCAGACTTTGGTGCCAACTACGCCCCCACCAAGGTCTCCCTGGGGGACCTCTTCACGGCGCCCTCCACCGGCTGTCTGGACCCAGTGTCCGTGCTGGACACCAAGCAGTGCCCCGACTGCCAGATCCCCGGCCGAGACGTCGCTGACCTGCTGGGTACTGCTCCCATCAAGCCTGTGATACTGCAGCCTGCTGTACGTGGTGGGCCTGCTGTGCGAGTTGCTGGCGTGCCACAACGCCATATCCTCTGTGTATCAAGCAGCTGGCTGCCATGCCCATGCCATGAAGAGCGTGTGGTTGTGTGAGCTGCCAGGCACTGTGACTGTATGCCGGCGTGCGGCGCTCCATTGTTTATGTGAGGCACTGACGCTGCGTTGTGCTGCAGGCGCCCCCCGGCTTGCTGATGTTGTTGGCCCCATCCTTGAGGTGAGTCTGCCGCCACAACATATGCATGTCTATGAAAGCAGCGCTGTGTGTCTGCTGAACTAGCAACGCCGGCCCAGGTTGCCAGGCGCTCTTAGGGCTTAGTGTACCTTCCATTCCGGAACCTTCCACTCAAGTATCTGTCACAGCACCAGATGCCGCCCGGGGCACTCAGAACTGCGTGATTCCGACATGCGCCCAGCATCGCACACGTGTCAGCCAAGAACAACAAAGTAATACCACACAGCTTGGCATCAGCCAAAGACCTTGATGCTGCGCCGTCCACAGACCTTAGCACAAGAAAAGCGCCGGGCAGCTCCCGCTAGCGAGATATCTGTCTTAGTTGCGTCTGCCAGTATGTGGTTGCAGCATCAGTTGTGCATGGGGATGTGCAGTTGACAGGGAGGGCCTTCTCATGCAGGACGGCGCTTCAGGAGACACGGGGGACGTGGCAGGCTCAGGCTCTTCCGCAGCACACGAAAACCTGAGGCCTTGCTCCAGCATCTGGTACCTGGCCATCAGCGTCGTTCTAGGTGCATTAGCTGTGGCCTTCTGATGTCAAGCTGGACGCAGCCTGTGCCACATACCAGTCTTAGTTCTTTGGGTGATGAAAAGTGTACAGGAGCACAGCTAGTTTCTGCCTTCAGTCATGAGACAGATCTTTCCTCCTCTTGTTGCATGCACAGCGGCGGAGTCTATTCCTTGCCTTGCTTTTTCTAGCCCTGGTTTGCCTGAATAACGATGATTCTGTCGTTGCTTTCAAGGCAAGTATCGTCAGTCACCGGTGAGCATCGGAGGCGATGCATGTTGGTGCTGCGGTTGTGCAAAATGAAAGCACGCGCGAGGCACGATTGCTTTGGGGGGGGGAATGAGGAGTGTGCTTGCGTACAGCAGTTGTGATCTTGGTGTACGCCAGTGGCATCTGCCATGCACTGAGTGCTTAATGATTGATATTATGATACATGGAATTCTTGATATTGGATATGGTTTATATGTTTCCATTCATTAGGTGTATGTGCACGGATTAGTAATATGTTGGTAATATGTTGGCAATCACTGCTAAAACATCCACCTTGCCCTGAGGCCTTCTACAACGGAGTCTTGCAGAAAGAACGCAGGCTGCTCTGTGTTGTATCGTCTTGCCCTGTTCTCGGGCTCACATGTGCGTTGTGCTTGCTTGTTCCGAGCATAGTTCTCAGGTCTCCTCATCAATGCCCTCACCAGCGCAAGAAGTGTGCGCCTGGGACATGGTCCCTCACACACAGCTAGTTTGCTTAAATGTGTTGCTTGTTGCATATGAACCTTCGGACGGTGTTGAGTGATCCCATGCAGGTGTTGCCATGCTGTCCATTGTGCAGCAGTAGCTTCAGCCCTAGTATGTGCACCAGTACTGCCACGAATCCACACCTACAGAATGTTTTTCCTCACTTGGCAGCATGAGGGGGATTTGGTGTACATGTGTGCTGCGCCAACTTGTACATACTGCGGCAGCAGCACTTCTGTTGGGCTCCATTGTCTCTGTGAGACGCTGTACTCGCCTTGGTGTTGAAAATAATTCCACCACGTATAGAATTGCACGAAGCACAATGGTTTGTATGCCCGCCACGGACATCGTACTAGCCCTGTGGCGACCACGCGCGCGTACGGCCATCACGCAACTCTGCTACCTCTTCACAGTTCATAAACACACTAGGAGTTCGCCCATACCTGATTTTCAGCTTCTTATGTTGCAGCAGGACTGCAGGCACCAAGAGAACGACTGGTCAAATGTGAGCCGCAAGACATTAAAAACACATTGAATAATATTCAAAAACTCGGACGATGAAACGGTTTGCACCACATTCGGAAGACCTCGTGAACTCAGTTGCCAGTAGATTAACATCAGTAATGAATGTGTAGGCACTTCGGTAGATCGTAAGCGTTGGCGTCCATCGCAGTACTGTACTCGTGCTACCCTCTTGTTTCCCTACCCGCAGCCGATTCGAATCCGCCACAGGACGGCGTACCATCTGCATCTGCACATGATTGATGCTTGAGGGTTCAAAATCCATTGGTGAGAAGGTCTACTGCCGTGCGTGTTGCACCTGACGTTCTGGACGTTCCGTAGTACAACCCCATCGCCCAGCAGTTTGAAGCCTAGGGAGCTCTGTCGCCATATGTTCAGAAGCACAAGTGAATTGCTTTCATTTCATATTAGTTATTCGGGTTTACTGTACTGCGTCTAGCGCTCTTCACAGCGGTTGTGGGGCTCTCGAACTTCAACCTGTTTGCACACTTCACCACCAGGCGATCGATACAACAGGCGCACATTACGCGACGGTAGTTCACGTACAAACTTAGTTGCCTGGATTCAACATGCTTTCAAGCTGGAGGCAGACAGGACAAGGCCAGCAGCATCTGCACCACGCAATCGAATGCGATTCCAAGGCTGGCTCATATGCATCAGATACGAAAGACGAGATCAATGTATCACCGATAACAGTATGCTTCAGCGCCACACATGTGTCAATAGCAGGAAATGCGGAATATGAACGTTGGTAGCATAATCATTTATTTTCTTACAGGGAACCAGGGCTCCGGAAGTGTGTACCCTCAGCACGCTCACGTACATAAAACCTTGTCGGTCCTGGAAGTCTCTCCTTAGGGATGGATGGTTGGAATCAGACTCTGACGTAGCAGAGTTCTTGGCGCACCCAGAGGAGTCTCTTGTATCACATACTGTGACCAGGCTGCATCCACAGCCGGCAGTAAAAAATTTGAAGGTTGTAGATGATGTCAGGTCTTTGCGTACGGGAAAAGGTGCTTCACTGTGAATGCCTTGAGTCAACATCATTCAAGGAAGCCAGCGCTCTATGGACTGTGATATAATGCAAACCACTGGTTGGTGCGAGACATCACTGGGCTGGATTTATAAGCTCTCATGCAGCTTGATGAACAACCACTGAGGCCAGTTTCTGCGGATCTGCTGTTTTGCGCATGTGACCAAAACAACAGTGAAGCACCATCCAGTGTAGTCGCAGGCTGTGTACATGCCCGAACAAAGCAAGCTGGTGCAATTTATGTTCAGACACTGTGGAGATTATTGCTGGTCAAGCAGCAAAACTCGAGCCGGGCTTCACATTACTGCATGCAGCTGCAGTGCTCAACCCTTGATGTAGATGGAATATTCAGGCGCCACGGCCACGGTAGAACAGACGAGGTTCTGAAGACCTTCTAGGAAATTGACAAGTGCAGATAATGCAACGCAGCTTTTACACTGGATGGGCAATTCGTAGTGGGCTGCATGCCTGTATGTAGCTGGTTGTAATAGCTGGATGTAAAGACATGCTCCAGTAGGGTCTGTGTTTTGTTGGCTGCTGGGTGTAATGAAGAAACTCAGGTTCCCTCACCAGCCACCACAAGTAATTAAATTCGACAAGTTACATCACACAAGCACGGATGAACAATGTATCCCACACCATCAACGCCCTGCTCAAACAATTCCCTTCGCCTTTTGACCAATGATTGAAGTAGCACCAACTATGCCTAGCACTGGGACACATCCCTACATGCGAGCGCTACGCACCCTTACTCTCGTCGGTGCTGCTGGGGATACCAACACCTCTGGTTCATGTCCACAACTTGTACAATTGATTCAAAGAAACTGACTTGATGCACAGAAATTGTGATGCCCTGCATGCACCACATGAGGAAGGCCTAGTAGTCCTGAGTCACTGCCGCCTCTGCCTCAACTTTCTCGCGTGAGCGTGCCACACACTTCCTCGCCTCCTCCGTGGTGGTGTTAACCTCATTGCTGTCTTCAGAATCATCGACACAGTCGGTGAGACCCTCCAAATACTCATCCTCAAGATGCTCTTTCACTGCCTCTCCTGCACACCAAACACCTCCAACTGCCAGCCACATCACCAACTTGTCCATGAAACCTGCACTGCTCGTTCAGAGAAGCAACACAATGAGGAGAACTTGAGGAGTGCAGCACCTGAGGTGAGTGCAGTGTAAAACTCCTTCTGCTTGCTGTACAGCTCAGTGGCATCTCCGTAGGTGTCGCGGATGCTGGTGATGATCTGCACACCATCCAAGTGCTTGCAAGCCAGAGACAGATGTTCACACTTCTTGGAGTAGGCATGCAGTTCCTCACCGACACTCACCATGTTCTGTAAGTGTGCATGGCATGCTGACTACACAGGCCAGGCACTGCCCATGCTTCAAGCGCCAGCGCCTCCGCAGCAGGCTGCCGGTGCTGCAGGGGCGTGCCGATCCTGGGCCTTTCAGGAGCGATGCAGTGGTACAGGAAGTACAGGAACCAACGACCCACAAGAACACAAGAACACAATTGCAAACATCAGGCGGCCGCAACGAGCAGCTAGGCATGCACTGGTGTGCGGCATGCCCAGCACCACAGGGCCGCACATTACGTGCGCTCCACTTGGCGCCCGGTCCCCCTTGCACCTCGACCTCCTCATTCAGAGCGTCTGTGAACTTGAAGCCGCTGCCGTCCTCCATCATGCACACTCCTGTGTCCACATGGCTGTACCCCATCAGCCCTGCACAGTGAACGTGCCCCCTTGCTGCAAGCTCCCCCCCCACCACATTCAACCATCCAGACCACCACTCGTTGCTTACAGACACTCTTGCGCATGCAGGGTGACAAGGGCACAAGCCATGGCTAGCCAGAAGTGCAGTTCACGAGCACAGCCGCCGCATGTTCCGCCAAAACCACCACTTCACCTGCCACAACACCACCAAGTGGCAGCAGGAGAGGCAGGACAGCGGGGGCCAGGGGGGCAGAGCACGCACCTGCGATGGGGATCTGCGCCACGATGTCGTTCTGGTTGTGTACGCGCCATGTGTCCTTCACGTTGTACATCTCCACAAACTTCTGATCACCCACGCGGGGCCCACCGAAGTTGTACATGGTGAGGGGGTAGCAAGGCTCCACGCTCCTGCACGCGCTGCCACATCACTGCCAGCCCCTCTACCCAGCACATGTGAGCCATGCTTCCATCATCCACACATGCATGCTCTTCAGCTTGCACGCCAAAACAAAGAAACATTATCAAAGCAACTGAAAAGATATCAAAACAAATCAACAACAACAGTGTCGCCAAGACGCACAGCAGCGCCTCCTACAAACTTCAAGCGGCGGTGCAGGAGCCATGATGCTGAGGACAGGCTGAAGGCCCTCAGTTTCTGGCTGCTGCCCATTGCTTCGACTGTCACATGCAGGTCATGCGCACCCACACAGGGATCACATGCACATACTTGCGCACATCAGAGATAACCGATGGTCACCCATCGCGATGGCAGCCTGCCCAACACGCGTGCTGCAGCTGCAGCAGCCACTTCCAACACAAAAAGGAACACAAACACAACGAACAACACAAGAGGCACATAGACAAGCGTACCCCTTGCGCTGCCCAAGCTCAAATGCGCAGAGGATAGCCAGAGCGCCACCAAGGGAGTGGCCTGTTGTGTAGACGTGCCAGTCAGCCTCCCCGCCGGTGCAGCTGTCAATGGTCTGCAGCACTACTTCGCGCACAGACGTCCAGCTCCTGTAGAAGCCCTCATGCACCTGCAGCACAGCTGGGGGGTGCCCCGGGCTCTCACTTGGCTGTAGCTATGTGGGAAGTTGCAGGCAGGCGGTCTTTTGTGGAGCTACCGGCCATCACAAGACACTCAATAGAGAATACAGCATTGAGATCAACTCAGAATTCGAATTCTGCAGAAGCACACAGTACATGCATGCTCAAGCGCCATGTGACAGCCATATTCATGCGGTTGCTATTCATGGCAACCACTGATAACCACTTGCTTATGCACGTAGGCGGCATCACGATTTTTCAACAGGGAGAGGCGGGGGGGAAACTGCAACGATGACAACATGCACAAACTGGGGGAAGTGTCAATCAATGAAGGGGGGGTGGGCAGCACCTCGGGGCCAGACCGGTTGAAGCTGGCTAGCCTGCCCATGTTGAGAAAGCCGGACCAGCCACTCAGCTCCTCGTTCTCGCGCAGCTGCATGGGAGTCTGGCGGATGTCCACGTCAGTGAACACGTCTGCAAACTTCTCGTTCACGTTGGTGGGCTCCGTGCCTCTGAAAGACACTATAACCTGCATGCTCCAGCCACTGGTCTTGGACCCAATTACACGTGTTATCAATGACCCCCGCAACCACGCGTACCGGAGTTCGGTTTCAGGCTCTTGAGTCGCATCATTCCCACTCTCCTTCCACCTGGAAGCGCATATGCTGACAGTTCATGACAAAAAGCTTACGAGGGCTGTCACGATTCTGGGTGAATCTACACGGAATCTAACAAACACGGCAAAAGTCACAAAGTTTTGCACCAGGCTGACAAAAAATGTCCCAACAATCGGAATAAAACTCATACAGTGCTTGCCTTACAAACTGGAAAGGTAGTGAATAGGCATGAACCCAAATAACTCATACAGTTATCTGAAAAAAAATGCAAGACGCTGCAGTGCGTGTCCAGGTTTTTTTTTACAACACTAGTGACACCATCGCTACTACTGGTAAAACACAACCGCATCCACATCGGGCGCTTCTGGTACTGGCACAGAACCGAACAAGTGCATCTGCAGAGGCTGGTGAACACCAGCATCACCTAGTTAGATAGAACAATTCTGACTATTTGGGACTATTTCTTGGGTGTCTGCCATGATAACTAAGCAATACTGGCAATCACTGGCACAGGCAGGAGGCGCTCACCTTCCTCTCTCCGACGTCCCTGGACACCCACACCTGCGTGCCCGTGCTCTCGTTGTCGATGTATGCGATGGTGCCCTTGTCCGTGAAGATGTTGTCCTGATACAGCCCGCACAGCTTCTCCCAGCCCTCCAGCAAGTCCTGTGACACAGGCTTGCCGATGGCGGACACGGCCTTCTCCATGCCCCGCGTCTTTGCAGAGATGTCTGTGGGCGCATCTGCCTCCGCCACTCCCTCCAGGAACTTGTCACCTGCAAGGCATCAGGGCAGACTGTGCAATGCGCTTGGTGACTTGTGCGTAGCTGTTGCGTAGCAGCAATGATGCATGCGGTGCAGGAGTTGGTGGAAACAGTGACAGAGCCACGCAATGCTGTGGTGAGACCGTTCGCCGTGGAGCTGAGCTTATATGGTGCAGAAACATGGTCTTATGTGGTGGGCCTACAGCTTGAGGTGACACCCTGTGTACAGGAGGCCATTACGTTTGGGCCGGGGTTACATTTGGGCATTTGTTCCGAAAACACCCGGATTGCCAGCACCAGTATGCGCGCAGCCACCACTGCACTCGGATGGCAGGCCACCTGTTCGGCAGCTGCACACTGCCGTCCCTTACTTGTTGACATATGGTTTAATGATGGATCACAAGCCTCTCTACCAGTACCTGCTATAGCACACAGCCTCAAGCGCGTGGTGGCGGCTGCTTGAAAGCTGGCTGTCAGGAGGCAGGTGGGGGCAGCCTGATGACCCCTCTGGCCACAACAACAGCACCCACGGTTGATGTAACCCAGGTCGTTCATTGATGCAGGCACACGCTCGTAAATCAACACCCACCACGGCGCGACCACTGCGCCTTGGACAGTCGCTCCGCTCTGCAGGCAGCGCATGGCACAGCAGGCAACGGAGGCCGGCCGTTTGACGTGCCTCTGTTTCTGAAAAGTAAGTCACCTTTTCTAAGTAAATCAGCCAGGCCCCGCACACGAGCATCTGTCCAGACAGTGGCATTGGCGGCAAAGCAGAGGCGGCTAGTATCCCACCTGCTGTGCCACCAAACGGCAAGAATGTGGCGGTCAGCGTCACCACACAATCGCCAGACATGTTGCCATGCATCTGCAACTCCACAGTTTCGGACTCCTCACGGAGGCTGTTGAGTCTGAACGTGGCGCTGCCCAGAGAGTCGTCCTCATTGGTCCACCTGTCATCATCAAAGACCTTGATCGCGATCTCGCCCAGCCCCTTGCCCTTGGGAACCCAGATATCAAGAGTGTCATCGAAGTCTGGGTTCTCGTTGTTCCACAATGTGGAGGTTCTCGCATAAGCGCCGTCCAGCTCAGCAACAATGTACGCATCAGTCTTGCTGGACCACTGCACCACACACACACATCAACACAGGCTGCTCACACCACGTTTGAGTGCAAATTCACCTTCCTGGGTATGTTGTGGTTTCCAATCAGGCGTTTCCTTTCCATTCAATAACTCTCGGGCATGGCCAGACTGTTCATGTATCATATTTGACAGCAGCACCCACATACTTTCTCAAGCATCTCTCAAATCTACTGCAAGAGAACGTTTCTTGGATGATGGATGATCCGTGTGTGTTGCGTGTGGGGGCGCACGTCACTGGTAGACACCAATTTGGCGCTGATCTTGCTGATCTCCAGAACACCGTCGTATGCCTCCTGCACGTACTTGGTGTCGAAGAAGCGCAAGTTTGTGCCATCCACCAGTTGCTTGACCAGCCCCTGGGTTTCTGCAGGCGACGTGTATGCGCCAAACGCTGCCGCTCCCAGCACCACCGCCTTGTCAAGGCTAAATGGAGGGTCCCTCAGATCCTCCTCCAGCTTGGCGCATACTGCCACATGCCGGGGCCTGCACACATGCCTGTACACTGGGTTGCACACTCAGCCCGAAACTATGAGCAAACATTTGCTCAGAGGGTACCTCTAGGTTACATAAATCATTCTTTCTTAGGTGTTTGAACCCGAAATATTAACATTCAGCCAGAGTAGTCAGGGCAGTGCTGAACTGACAGCTGCAGGCCTGCGTCACATGCAGTGCCTCTCGGAGAAGAAAACTCTTGTGGTGGGCTGCTGCTGGTCAGAATACTCTCACTAGGTTCTTACGGGGGAGGAGTTCCGACACATTAATCGGAGCTTCCACCTGCGGGCGCAACAGCTCTGGATTCAGATGAACTGTAGACAGGTCTACCAACTAACATTCAGGACGGGGAGAAGGAGCTTTGGGAACCCCGACAGGCAAGAGGGCTACTGTCTGTAGGTTTATCTACGTGCGCTTGCTTACGGGCTCATGTGTCGAAGCTGCATACCATAAATTTGTTCACACTCGGCATGGCCCTGAATGCGCGACCAAACATAGCATCGGCGAGCAGCAACGGCACCGCGGTGGATGTCGCACAGTAAGTCAAGACACCGTACATGTGTATGAACACCGCCAACGGCGCCGCAGCCACATGTGCTGGAGCGATGCCCTTGAGTCGGTGTCGTACGCGACTCACAGCATATCCCGCGTCGCAGAGCACTAGCATCACACCTTGAAAGACTTGATGCAGCACTCTTGATGCCTGCGGGGGAGCCTCGGACCGGCAGCAGCCTCGTTGAGGATGGACACGCGGTCAACTGCACAATGACCAGTGCAGCCGCTGTTGGGGATAGGATTGATAACAGATTCCACTCCTGACATAAAATCGTAGCTTGGAACTCATGGCAGAGCATAGGCACCTATGGTGTACATATAGCGTGCCGCAGCGGTGTAAATTACACCAGGTGTCTCTGTAACATCGATATAGCAGATCTTTCTCTCTGTACAGAAGCTCAGCGGCACGCCTCATGACGCGTACCTGACGACTCAACATATTCTCAAATTGTCTATGCAAGAAACCAACCGGTACGGGTTGTCTGTGTAGTCGAAAACGGAGGCTGACGACAGGGCAGAGTGTGTGGGTTCGCTGCGGCGACACTGATGCACTACAACAAGGCTGCCGGTCACCTCTCGAACTTTAATCATAATCACAACCTGCAGTGGCAATTCAAGGCACCCGACGGCCGATGCCTGCATGGGTTGGCTGGAGTTTGTGTGACAGATACATGTGCATATTCTTCCTTCAATGGATTTTATAACTAACTAGATATATCACGATTGCAACGGTATTTCACGCAAGCTTCCATAGGGCCAACAAGCTGAAACCCAACGCGTGATCACACGTGACACAAAACATCTGCTTCGAAATGGCTAGGCCCAAGCTCAGGAAAATGGTGGCCTCGCAGAGGCTGGATCTCGTTCCAACCGCTATATAGCGCGCTACGAGAGGCCTCGTACGAGTTATCTAACTTGAACGAACTGTAACAAGAACAAGATCGGCAACGGGTCTGGTTGCAGCAGACAGGAAACTACGTAGTATACCCAGCGAAGCACACACATCATGATGCTTCGTTGTTACAGTACATCCGCAGCCTGCGCGCGTGATAAACTAAAAATAAGGAAAGGCGGCCCAGGTGCCCGCCATTTATGCGCAGCTGCCACGTCAGCAGGCACAGAGTGGTCAATGTGTGCCAGCACGCACGCGAACAACAGCGTGGTAAGCGCTGTTGCTGCTTTTCGTGCTGTAGTAACTAGCCGTGGCGGCCGCGGAGATGGCTGCTGGTCGCTAGGTGCGGCTACCCACTCGGCACCGCTACAGCGGCGCAGATCTATACCAGTTGGTCAAGGAGACCGCTGCGAAGTGTATCACTGATCCGATATGGCATATCTGTGATTACATCGACAAGGGCGCTGGAACAGAAGCTAACAAGAATGAACCAACGGAGGTAACGGGGAAGGTAACTAGCAGATGCCATGGAGCAATATCTGTCAATATGCCACTCGCGAGTATTTTCAGGTAACTATCGTTAGCAGGAGCGAGCATTGCCACTCACCGACTCTGGTCAGTGTTGAACATTGTAAACTTCCCCTTCAGCATCAGAGATTGCACCTGGCGCATTATGCAGTTCATGCGTAAGTATGGTGCTGTTTCAGGTGCTTGTGGCTGTTCACACCCGCAGATGTGCACCGGCGCGTCGTCAGGTGCTCTAGAGCAGATGATCATCTGCTCTAGACGCGCCCTCATGAGGGCGCGTTCAATGTGTGAAAACCTTACTGTCTGTCCAACGCAACTTCTTGCTTCAGTCCTTGCCCAGATGACACACTCAGCTCGTTAAGCAACGCGCCTCTTTAACTGCACAGCCATGAACTGTGCTGCAAGCTTTCAGATGGAATGGTGGGCGGTTCGGCCTGATTCATTCCAAAATGCATGACTGCATAAACATCGAGATAAGAGTGGAGGATCTTCCGGAAAGAGAGCTGCAAGAGATACAGGCGTCAACCTTGGTTGATTTTTATTGCTGCACAGAACCTTTATATTAGCTTCAATCCTGAACACACACCCCGTGGTGCATAGCTTTCCAATTTGGATTCGCTATCAACATACCAAACTTACTTTTCTCGGCTGGATACACACTCGATATGGCTCCTACAGTGACCAACCAGTGCGTTGCTCTCTGTCCCTGCTTACCTCTGATGTTCACTGCTGTTTGCTTCGAAGGGCGGGGCTCGAAAGCTGTTGCAGTCTGCCTCGAGTTTGCGGCACAGTGATCAAGTTCGATCGTGACACTTACACACGCCCACGGCACCTCGCGTCAGGGAACCGGTTTGTATATACACATGGCGCATCACGTTGAGCGTATGGGCGATTTGTGTACATAAACTTCACGCCGTCTTGAAACACGTCAAGACGTGACCACGAGTCAGTCCCGGGATGGCGGCGGGGTCTCGCTTGGACCACCATGAAGTCGCAGTACGTCTGCAATGTATTTCCTGTTTGATGATCTCGGAAGTGGCAGGTTTCGCGGGCATTGGCTTGCTGTGCCTCATCGCTGCTGTGTTGCCCAGACCTTATCTCGGATTGCGCTCGGAATGCCTTCGACAGTGTATCGATGCAGCACTAGTGAGGGCCTGCCCAAGTCTCTCACGAAATGCTCATCGTATGCTTTATATCTGCTGGTATTACGAGGTCTCCGGAATGTCTGATTTTGCAAAGCGGCTTCCGTGTACACGTGTACGGAAGCCGCAACTACATTGTACCGGTCGCGAGCGGCGGTTGAGTCAACTACGTCGACTGACACTCGCGGTCGTGTATGACAACGACCAGAGCCCAGCCGTCCTTTAAAATACTATCTCCTCGTGTTGCACCCATGCTTGTCGCTTCGTGGCCATTGAGGCAGTGTTCCCCTCTTCATCGCTCAGCAAGACCTGGCCGGTTTGATCTCATGATTTGCTGGTACATGAGCCATTCTATGGAGTTGTGCCTGTATTTTACACCCCAGTTTGATCTCATCGTGTGCTTGTCAACTTTGAGCTCGAATCAGGAACTCGAATAAGGAACATCATGTGCTTGTCAACTTCGAGCTCGTGCAATACCTTGTGGTTACTTGTGTGAAGAACAGGTCAGGGAATTCGCATCTCATAGCGAACATAACGAGAATATTCGTGTGAAAACCAATGGGCTGTGGATGTGGTTCCCACACCGAGTACCGACCTGTTTTGGACACACTTGTGCATGAACGTGCATTGTGCGTGTAAATGCCTGCCATTTCAAGGGTCCGTGTAGCTCCTTGTTTTTGCGATCGCCCACCAGTGGGCGACAGTCAGACACCCTTCGTCTCACAGGCTGGCAGCATGCAGGAAGGTGGGGCTGCCCAGCCAGGCAGCCAACAAGGCAGCTCGCGCAGAGAGCATCGCAAAGAAGAGGCAGCAGATCAGCTACAACTACACCCTGCTTCCCAAGCTAGCTCTTGCCAAGGGGCTGCCGGAGTTTGTTGAGCTGTCCGATGAGTACATCATGAAGCGCCTGACCGCCACCATGCCTATCCAGACCAACGCTCAGTTGACAGGGGTGAGCTCCCAGTCTCTGACCTGCCCACCGGATAGTTTCAGGGACAAGCGTCCAGGCACCTGGATTCAATCAACAACAAGCTTGAACCAATTCACCTTGCTTGCAGGCCCGCAGGCTGTTTGATGTCGTGAACCGCATGGAGGACTTTGATGATTACTTCATCCAGATCCCAAAGCCGGCTCTTGTGGAGAACAGCAGGCGCGCTGCCCTGCTGCGTCTCCCCCAGCGCCCATGTCCCATCCATTGTCTGCGCACTGCAGCATCGGGATGCCGCCAGCAGCATCGCCCCATACCTGAAACATTATATTGAGCAGCAAGCCTCATTGTGTGTGCTTGCAGATGTATTTCTGTGTTGGCCCCGAGCACGCATCATCTGCAGAGGGTGCATGCAGGTGGATGGACGATGACTTCTTTGCAGAACAGCGCCTGTCTGGGGCCAACCCCATGATCATCCAGAAGCTGGAGCGCGATGACGCCCGAGCTGAAGTTCTGGAGGACTTGAACCTCCCTTTCAGCCTCAACAGCGAGTTGAGCAAGGGCAATATCTACATCTGTGACTACACTGGCACTGACCCAGCATACCGTGGCCCTGTCATGGTCGCAGTACGTGCCCCGCATTGTTTCAGGTTCATGCTCATTCTACGGTGGTAGACATGGTGGTGTTAGGCTGCATTGTTTTGGTCTTGGTGTTGGTTGACAGTCCAGCAGAGTACAGACTGTCTACACAGTCTGTAGTACAGACTGTCACTACACAGTCTGTAGTGACTGTCTACACAGTCTGTAGTGACTGTCTACACAGTGTGCTGGACTGTTCACTTTGGAACCGCACCTGGCACTTGCGGGTGGAGTGCATATGGAGTGGTAGATACCGCTTCACTGATAGCTGCGTATGATAGCTGCAGCAGGCAACTGCGTGGCAGGTGTGATGCGCCCCTTCAAACTGGCATGCATGCAGGGAGGCGAGTCCAAGGAGGGCATGCCCAAGTGGCTGCCGAAGCCCCTGGCCTGGTTCCACTGGCAGGAGGACAAGAAGAGCAAGCAGGGCGGCCGCCTGATGCCCCTCGCCATCCAGGTGGACGCCTCCACCGACCCCGTCACGTACACCCGCAAGGACTCCCGCGTGTGGACCCCCAACGAGGAGAACAAGTACGACTGGGTGTTTGCAAAGCTCTGCGTCCAGGTGCAGCTCTCTGGCACTGAGGCCGAGACTCTGTTTGGGTGGTGTGGTGCCATGCCATGTGCCGTTGGGGAAGCCTGGAAGTTTTGTATCTGTCCTGCTGTTGCATCTGGCGGTTCATGCTATTCATGTACGTTCTGTTCCTTGGCCACGACCGTGACCCTTTCACTCCCCCCCACATATAACAATCCAGCAGTTTTTGAACGCTCCTGTGAAGCACAGTGGACATGTTTTGAAGATGGTGATGGTCAGGCATGCAGGTGGCGGACTCGCTGCACCACGAGATGAGCTCGCACTTGGCGCGCTGCCACTTCACAATCGAGCCCATCGCAGTGGCCGTGCACCGCACCATCGCGGACGAGCACCCCATCGCGCTGATGCTCAACACCCACATGCGCTTCCACATCGCCAACGACTCTGTCGCAGCATACACCCTCAGTGCGCACCCTGCCTCTGCCTCCTGCCTGTACTTTGCCCCCACCGTCAGGCCCAGCTGTGACATTGTAATCGCAGTTGTACCTGTTGCAGCGTTACGTACATGAGCCGAACTGAGCTTGTCTGCTGCCCTCTAACAAGCCACTGGTAATAGTGCATGGCTTGTGCCTTCTTGGCATGTGTGTCGAGAACGGATGTGTGATCGATTGAGTTCAGCTGGTGGCTTGCAGTTGCGCCCACAGAGGTTGGCAACGTGAAGGACCTCATGCCCGGAACACTGCGCGAGTCCATGGCGCTGCTGACAGAGGCGTACGACAAGTGGGACCTCCTCGGCATGAACTTCGGGAATGATCTGCGCGAGCGTCAGATGCATGACTCAGGCCGCCTGCCCCACTTCCCCTACCGTGATGATGGGCAGCTGGTCTGGGACTGCATCAACGAGTGGGTGGAGTCGTATGTGGGCTTCTTCTACAGCAGCGATGCCGATGTTGCAAACGACGAGGAGCTGCAGGTGCCGGCGCCCCCCGCTCAGCACACACCCTCGCTTTGAAGCTTGCTTAAGCACCACAGGAGGCAACAACCAATGCTGTGATTTGTGTTCCAGGCTGGGTTATGGATTCATCCAGGTAGATGTGTCCTGTTGTGCTCAATGTTTCTGAATGGGCGGGGAGTGTGCAGGCGTGGGCCGCGGAGTGCTGCGACCAGAAGAATGGAGGCCGCGTGAAGGGCATGCCCCCCCAGCTGAACGGCAAGGACATCCTCGTGGAGGTCCTCACGTCCATCATCTTCGTTTGTGGCCCCGGGCACAGCGCCGTCAACTTCGCCCAGTACGACTACATGTCCTTCATCCCCAACATGCCCCTGTCCATGTACCAGGATGTGCAGCTGCTGGCTGACCAGACTGAGCCCATCACCGAGGAGCAGCTAATGAAGGTGCCTCCCCTCTTGCATGAGCCTCGCTTGCAGTGTAGAACTGCAGTGCCGGGTTGCGCTCACAGGAGCTTGCGGCCAGCTTCTCTGCTGCAGTTGCCATGGAGGTAGTGTGGTGCTGAGGCTGGATTGTGTGTGGCCTTGGGAGATGGTTCTGCCTGCAGCATCCTCCAAGAGGTGCTTGTTGCGATTTCAAAACACAGATGCAGCTCTTAGTGCTACTGTTTGCATGCGTGTCGGATGTTCGGATGTAAAGAGTGTGAACTGCATTCGAGTGCTGCCTTCCGAGTGCACTTGTTTGAGTGTACTGTAGAGAGCGCTCAACAGCGAGTGCTCAACTGACCAAGGGATCTCTTGATGATTGATGCTGCTGTGCTGCTGCAGATTCTGCCCAACGGAAGCCACACGGAGCGTCAGATCGAGATTGTGTACAGTCTGACTGCATACAAGTATGATAAGTTTGGTGACTACAACGAGACGTTCCAGGACTGGTTTGGCATGAACTATACTGACTACATGAAGGAGTACGGCCCTGTGGTGCAAGCATACAACAAGTTCAACAAGGAACTGAAAGGTGCAGAGAAAAAGATCCAGGACCTGAACAAGCACCGCCCCAACCCCTACCCATACATGGAGAAGTCCAACATGCTGAACAGCGTCAGTATCTAGGTTCTCTGTGTGTTTTAGTGACGTGGGCCTGTGCGAGTGATGCATGGCGCGCCTGCATGTAGAACAATTCTAGTTTGAAAGGTTGATTGGTGAGTCCGGTTTTGCGCCAGGTCGATATGTGCATGTAATGTACGCGATGTAAATCTTGCAGCATACATTGCGCCCGTCAGCACCCATCTCATCTGCCCTCCACCACTGGACATCAAGTGTCACTTCATCCAACAGGAGTGGAGATGGGTGATAGAAAGTTAGGTGTGCACCTCTCGGAACATGATAGGGGGCAAGTGCCAGCAGACGGTACTCACTCAGCAGTGATCACAAGTGTCGGTTAGTTACATAAAACAATTCTCAATAATTTGGGCTATGTTTTGGGTGAGTCCCATAACAAAGTAAGCAACACTGGTGATCTGTGCCACTCAGGTATTGTGCTGAGCACAGGGAGGGGGAGATCTTCATTGTCAGGTGCCCAGTGGCACCATCAAGATCGTGGATGTCGTCGTCACGCACCCCGCGTAGCAGAAGTACGTCGCCCAGGCGGCTACTCGAGCGGGGCACGCCGCTCATGGAGCGGAGCGTGACAAGGTGAGGGAG